>BPLR01011518.1:0-43833 GCA_021605095.1 Caerostris extrusa | reverse complement strand
TTGTGCATAAATAATAAAAAGCGCCTTCTGGGAAGACAGGATCGCATAAATATTGTTGCAGTACTTTTTTTTTTTTTTTTTTTAAATTTTAAAACGATTATTCTCATGAGGGGAACGCGTACTATATGCATATAATTGTATAACAATGCTTTCAGCTTAAAAATATTCAAGTTTTACAAAAAGCTCTTGAATTTTAGTCTGAACGAAAAAGTACAAAAAAAAAAAATTAAAAAAATTAACTCTATATTACGTTAAAACAATATAGATTGATTTTATGGAAAGAAGAATAAGAATACCAGAAATCATTCATTTTTAAAAAATTGCATTACTAGAATATCATCATTAAATTATAAAATTGGAATATTACTGTGGGTATATGCTTTATACTGAGGCCAAAGTAATACACATGTCTATAGTCAGCTACATAATCCATTTTCTAAGAGCATACGAATCTCTTCTTTTCAACAACACACATTAGTGTAAGGTACAAAAATAAAATTCTAGAACCTAATATTATTTTTTAAGCATTAAAAAAAAAGATTGTTTATCGGAATCTTATAAATGCAATCAAAAGTAATAAAGATACTTGCAAATAATGTATAATTCAGAACAATTCTATGTGCTGTATATTAACTATCGGTACAAGTCATATCCTATGACTTCTATATCACCAGTAATGGGTTGTTAGAACCAAGAATTCCTCAAAGCATATTAAGCTATAAATAATTACTATCTAGAATAATTATTATAAATAACTTTCTATAATAATTACTATAAATAATTACTATCCTATAATAATTACTATAAAATATTACTATCCACCAAATAAATAATTACCCTTATTCAACTTCTAATCCTAACATAAATACGGACGTATTTATATAAAAGAAACTTATTTAAATGTTATTGTGATTATATATAAAAAGTTTCGGCTTAAATTTAACAAAATAATAATTTATGACCTAGTAATCCTAATCTAAAATTATATCACTATTATCTATTCTTAACTTAGTTATCTGACTTAATTAAACCAATGTTCTAGAGTTATTTTTGGAGCGTGAAAGCTTTTTTGTTATGCCGATATCTAATCTATGAGATTACTTAGGTTTGTTAAGCAAGCTACTCTTCCATGTGAAAACTTGTTTACTAAAAATTCAGTTCAATTCAATTCAGTTTGAAATTCAATTCAGTCGTTGCTTCCTGATTAATTAATTAACAAACTGTAACTGTTAACGATAAATTTCAATTTTCATAACATCCAAAATTATCCTCTTTTAACTTTATATAGTAATGTTATGTTAACGGTAGTCATTTGAAGTTAATCCTTTTATAATATTACTATTATTATTATTACATAACAATTGCATTAATCACATAACAATATACTCTCTCATCAAATATAAGTACATGATACGTGTATATAAAGGATTTAGGTACTTACGTATTAACGGTACCTTGGCGACAGACTTGGCGGTTTTAAGTGTCGCCAATCTTTATTGTTTGGAATAAAAATATTTTGAAAGCGTTTTGATTTTAAATGAAGTGTTTCATATATATTTTTTATTATTTGGAACAAAAATTTTACTTGTAGATTGGCGCCGAATCTGTAGCTGCGGTTGGCGCGTGTGCTCTTTATTGGCACAACTGTCGCCAAGTACCGTTAATACGTAAGTACCAGGATTTATTTAGAACTATAATAATTTAAGGTAATTTTTTAAATATTCTAACAGATTTCTGAGTACAATGGAGCATTTTTTAATTACAACATACTTACATAATGTAATATGTTTAACAAATGCAACTTGGAATCAAGGAATTGAGTTTTATAATGATTATATTTTACCAAGAACATTCAATTTTCAAATATAAATACGTGATACAGAGTTGATACACGGTGGATTGTATGACAGTTTTTGATATGGTTGGTAAAAAGCTATATTTTGAAACAACTGCTGTAACCAGTCAATAAATAAGGAAATTTTCAAAAAAAAAAATTAAATAACCGTTTCTACAATAAAACGAACAAAATTGTTTTATTATTTTCAGTCCCTCTGAGATTATTTAACTATCAATTATTGTTATATTGTGGTGTTGTCTGTTCCCACGTTGGGCGCCATATTGGTTGTGCAGCTGGATTGTAACTATGTCCGGTTGGGTTGAGACTTGAGATGCAGTTTGGAGAACTCACAGCTTTATTGACACACGCACGAACACCACACATACACAATTAAAATGTACAATATGTAACACATTTTTTGTTGCCTCAAAACCAGGTCCCCGTGCATAGGGGAAGTCAACGCCTTATGTCCAGTAAACATCCTGTCTGTGGGGTCTGGCAGGGGGGTGAGATGACGAGAGAGAAAGGAATGTAAGAAAGGGGAGTTGAACAACTGTAACCAAAAAGAGAAGGTTGTGTAGCCAGTCCATCCTCGAGTGTGATGGCTGCCTAAATAAAGGAGATTAATTAATACAGTCCACATCAAGTGTTTTGTTTG
This sequence comes from Caerostris extrusa, assembly GCA_021605095.1. NCBI lineage: Eukaryota > Metazoa > Arthropoda > Arachnida > Araneae > Araneidae > Caerostris > Caerostris extrusa. Next base: position 41,338 of record BPLR01011518.1, on the reverse strand, counting down.
AGTTTATTTGTGTGTGTGAGTGAGCTGTCGAACACATTTAAAGACAGATACTTATAGATTCGTGGAAGGATTTCACTTCTAAGCCGAAACCCTGATACACAGGTACACTAAATATACTTGTATTCAGTGAGAGTCTGTAGGCAAAATTATTTTTTTTAATTACGTCGAGGACTGGGTCGTATTGACCATTTCTCTACGAGCAGCCCAATACAAACTAGCCTTCAAGAAGGCATGTCATGTGGGCTGCACAGACGAACGCTATTACTCATTTAGTACTATCCAGGGGCCCGTGTAGCTTGAAGATATGCTACGGACAAGAGTACCACTACCCCCACTACGATCTACGATTACATTATACCGGGACCTACAGTTTAAAGTGGATTTCGAATCACTACAGACATCCATGGCACCGCCGGGGACTCGAACCCGAAACCTGTGGAAACGAGCACCAGAGTGTTAGTCACTCGGCCATCAGGTCCCGTAGGCCAACTTATACACAAGATTGAGCTAAATATATTTTCTGTCGGGGGTAAGAGACTGTCAACTAAACGTTTCTCAACGGGAGCGAGGGTTGTGCTTACTTGCTCTCGGGTGAAAGTCTCGAGGCCTACTGACCATTTCTCCTGAACGCCACAGGGGCAAAGGGCACGCTCTTGCCCGTGCGAAGGAGAAAACATGGTTGCATAGATGGAAGCATGGTTACAATATATATTTATTCCTGTGCAGCATCCAACAGAAAGGAACTTAAATCTATAGTTTAACCAACTTTTTAAGTTTTGCAATAAGTAAATTGAATCAAGTTGACTCCTTTACAATTCCTTACAAGGAAAGAACGACAAACCAAATCAAACCAAACCAAACCTTACAAGGAAAAGTTTTAATTTTCTAATTGTATAATAACCCATAATATTTGTAACGAAGTACATGACATGGATAGATATGTTATATTTTCTAGAATTATCTATTCTACACAATATAAAAAATAAACGATATTGACAAGGTCTCACATCAAGACAAATTTAGAACATTAGAATAAGCAGAACAGTAAAATAATTCCAAGTGTTATATAATTAAAAGCAGAATGCTCATTTTTCTGCCTTTAATTATGTCACATTCAATATGCTATATTCAAAAAGAATAAACTTCAATTTCTGCTTTGATTTTCTTTCATTGCCAGCAATCTGAATGAGGCGTGATTATCTTTTTAATAACTTTTAACAGATTTAAAAAAAATAGTATAAAATATGTATCACAGTGACCTACATTGGAGTAACCTACATCAGTTTAATGCTTCAACCATAGATGCGGGCATTAAATTAGGCCGCCATTCAAACGAAAAGTGCCATAAACTAACAAACAAAATATTAAAGATACCCTCGAAATTTTCTGGAAGGTGTTTTTTTTTGACATTCAGTATAATATTTTCAATTAAATTTTTAATATCAATATATAATCAATTCAATATTCTATTGCAAACAGGTTTTTGAATTTGAATTTAAATTCATGTCTCAAAACATTCTATATAGAAACAAATAGAAAACAAATAATCTCTGTACTTTATTATAAACAGAAGTAAAAAATTATCTCCATGAAAAAGGCATCACCGTCAATTTTCATATATTTTTTGTGATAATTGGAACTCTGGGATCATTTTTGCACACTTTAGGCTAATTAGACCAGGACCTACAGTTTAACGTGGATTCCGAACCACTACTACACCACACCACTGTACCTACAGCTGAGTTGCCCTTTTTTTACAGTTTGGGAATCATGTGGGTGAGAAGTCTGACTGGGCTCTGTGACGCTCTACGGTCATAGGAGACCGGTAACTATAGTTTTAAATGGATTCCGAACCACTACAAACATCCTTGGTAGCTTTGGGACTCGAACCAGTAATCTGCGGCACCGAGAGCCAGAGCGCTGAACACTCGGCCATTCAGGTTCCTTTTCTGAACCATTAACAAACATCCATGCCACAGCCAGAATTCGAACCTGAAGCAAGTGGTACCAAAAGGCCAGAGCGTTAGCCAATTGACCATCAGGCCCCCAAAGGAATTAGGAGATTATATCTCAATAAAATATGAACTAAGAATGGGATAAACCAAAAATTATAATGGAAAAAATTGCACTCTAGATAAATTTGCGTATCAAAGATAGTCAACAAAATTTTGAAGCCATCTAAAGGAAGCAATCAACGAAAAATAACATATTGGAAATGGAAAATTTCATCAAAGATTTTATTACCAACAACTCTCCGGTCGTCCTTCGACTTTTACAGTATGTATCACAGGTCCTCTACCCTCATTGGAACTTGTCCACAAAATTGCGACAAGTGTGTTGAATTATAAGTGTATCAAACAATAAAAAAAAAAATGCATATTAGATGGAATGAGTTCATCAAGAACTGTTATCTGGGAGTTTCTGTTTGTTGCATATCCTATCATTGTATGTATCTCATGTCCTCCACCCACGTAGAACTTGAACCTATCTTACCCTATCCCTTTTTACAATAGGTCGATCGAACTGCGAAGTTATATGATGAGATTATAATAGGATGAAACATTGCAATGCGTCAGAAGGATTACTCAATAGTTGTTATCAATACCCATTCAGTCGTTGTGTTATTTTTTTAATTACATGGCTCCCGTATCCTCCGCCCACAAAAAGGCATCTCATTCAGAAACACAACTTACTGAAACAGGTTTATAGAACTTAAAAAAGATATCTTTCAGAGAATGTAATAGTCTAAAAAATGATGTAATGAAATGGACGAATTGTATTATCAACAACCATCTGGTCATGGTGTGTCTTTCATAACAAGATCTCCACCTATCCAGAGGGACTTGAACCTAAAACAACATCAGTTTCTGCAACAGGTTGATGGTACTACTTATCCCTCCCAGTCAACAACTATGTTCACAAAGGAAAAGCTCAGAATGCCGGGATGAAAGAGAAAAAAAGAACTCCAATCCCCAGTTGCATAATGACCTGCCTTGCCGCTTGATCGGACCCGCTTTCGAAACCCCGTTCGGTAGATGGGTCACATAATGGCCGACCTTGCACGCCACATCGCGGGCTCTTGCGCAAGTTATCTCTTTCTCTGCAACAACCCTGACATTGCTGGCCGAGGTCAGTCGCAGGGCTGGACCGATGCCAGGTGATCGTGAGTGGATATGCCACTTTTTTTGTGTGATCTTTCTCCTTTATGGGTGGGTGGATGTTTTGCTTCGGATGGTAGTAAATGTGTTTTTTAATTAGCTAGCTGCTTTTGAAGTTGATATAGTTGATAGCTTTGGAACGCGTTTAAAGAAAACTACAGTAAATATTTACTGTAGTTTAGAGAAATTGCTGAGTCATGCTGGTGCTATGCGAATACCGTAAGAAAAAAAAAAAAAAAAAAAAAAAAAAAAAAAAAAAATATTGCCTTGATCTTTATAAATTATATGAGTCAAGCAAAATGTCGTCACTTGGAACACTCATATTTTCGTCAGTTGGTTTTGTAATCATTTAATTTTCTTGCCATTTGGTATTATTTCTGAACTTTTTTTTAGCATATTTAATTTTCTCTTTTCACAGAATGACTAATTTTAATTTGCGGTCAACTTATCGCTTTTTCATTAAATACTATACTTCCTGTAATTCTAGACGTGGATGAAAAACTAGATATGAACCTAGCTTTTCATCAACTCCATGCTTCTATTCTTGCCCTACTACTTGCTACTCTATGCCTCTACTGTTGCTCTACTACTTGCTACTCTATATATTTAATCTTGCTCTACTGCTTGCTACTCTATGCCTCTACTGTTGCTCTACTACTTGCTACTTTATATCTTTTTAATCTTGTTCTACTGCTTGCTACACTATGTCTCTACTACTTGCTACTTTATGCCTCTAATCTTGTTCTACTACTTGCTACTCTATGCATATACTCTATTTCTACTACTTCCTACTCTATGCCTCTACTTTTGCTTTACTTGCTACTCTATGCCTCTACTCTTGCTCTTCTACTTGCTACTCGATATCTTTAATCTTGCTCTACTGCTTGCTACTGTATGCCTCTACTGTTGCTCTACTACTTGCTACTTTATATATTTAATCTTGTTCTACTGCTTGCTACTCTATGTCTCTACTACTTGCTACTTTATGCCTCTAATCTTGTTCTACTACTTGCTACTCTATGCATCCACTCTTTCTCTACTACTTCCTACTCTATGCCTCTACTTTTGCTCTACTACTTGCTATTCTATGCCTCTACTCTTGCTCTACTACTTGCTACTCGATATCTTTAATCTTGCTCTACTACTTGCTACTGTATGCCTCTACTGTTGCTCTACTACTTGCTATTCTATGCCTCTACTACTTGCTACTCCATGCCTCTACTCTTGCTGTATTATTTGTTATTCTATTCATCTTTTCTTTCAATACCGGTTTTGTATTAATGGTAAAATATTACATCTTGCCTTAAATCCCTCCCATGCGATTGTTGACGATTTCAGTATTTCGCTAGATCCCAATGGAAAAATGTTTTCCCCATTGCTTCTAGAATATCCCGGAGTGAACACAACGCAATGAGGATAAGTCTCTATTGCATCAGGGAATATAAGATAAAAATGTGTTTCATGGCCTGATGCAATAAGCCGTGGGAAGTACGTTTGTTTTTCAGAATTCGCAGTTGGGTTTAAATCAACAAGTGAAGCCAAACCGAAAGTTTTCATTTCTACACTCGGAATAAATACGCTAAATCTATAGACTGTACAATTATTCCATTTATTGTAGCAAGAGGTTGCTTACTTCTCAGATGCTTACCTTGAGTGATTTGTTCCAAACTTTCATGGACAAAAATTCAATTATCTATTCAAATAGCAGCTCTTCTTCTACATAAGCCCTATGCTGATTCTAAAATCCCAAATTCATCATCAACATTAGTTTATCAATCATCATCAACAAAATACTCAAAGAATCTAAATAGTTTCAAAGGAAAACAAAATTTTAGTGTATGTTTAATCTTGGTTCTCGAAAAACTGATTAAGCATTTGGATTTATTGGCTCGTGATTATCATTTTTGTATTAAAAACTGTCCTTTCTCATTACATGTTTCGTAACTCTTGATGTGGATAAAAACAAGATATGAACCTAGATTTTCATCAACTCCATGCTTCTACTCTTGCTACACTATGCCTCTACTCTTCCAATGTCAGATTTTCAATAAGGATGAAATATTACACTTTGCTTTAAATTCCTCCCATGCAATTGTTGACAATTTCAGTATTTTGCCAGATTCCAATAGTAAAATGTTTTCCCCATTGCTCCCATCACTACCACGTGATGGGAACAATGGAGAACGTGGATTCCAAACCACTAACAAACATCCATGCCCCCTCCAGGATTCGCACCTGAAGCCTGTGGTACTAAAGGCTACAGCGCTAGTCAAATGGCCATCAGGCGTCTTAAACCGAAGGCCCCGGTCTAATACGACTACTACTATACCACACCACACCACACCACATCATTGTGCCTAGAGCTGAGATATCCCTTTACAGTGTGGGAATGATGTAGGTAAGGATTATTTCCTAATGGAAATATTTGTCTTGCATATCTCTAAAATAGACATAATTTTCACCATCACTAATTTTTACCCCCATTAGCCCCCCACTTCAACTTATTAACGTTAGTCTTCAAAACTGTACTTCAGAATGAACTCCTTCTCCTTAGGAGTGGCATTTCGGGATTTAAATGCTTCTCCAACACAATGTAAGAACTTCTCAACCAATTGGAAACGTTTGGATGGCATCACTTGCCAGGCTCCATATAGAGCTCCATTAGATAAACCTAATGTGATAACTTCCAGTTCATTGTGGGCCAACGAATATATTTGATTTTATTTTACAAATGCCGAACATTGCCGCCTAAGCCATTAGTCACAGATCTTAGTACTGATTAAGTACTGATAAAATTACTACTACTACTACTACACAACATAACACCACATCACTGTGCCTAAAACTGAGTTGCCCCTTTATAGTTTGGGAATGATGTGGATGAGAAGTCTGAATGGGCTCTGTGACGCTCTACAGTCATATTAGACCGGGACCCACGGCTTAAAGTAGATTCTGAACCACTACAAACATCCATGGCATCGCCGCGACACGAGCCCAAAACCTGTGGTACCGAGCCCCAGAGCGCTAGCCACTCGGCCTCGGAGACCCCATTGCTCCCAGAATATCCCGAAGAGAGCCAACGGAATACCATGCTGAATATACCGGTTCTCGTTAGATCACCGAAGTCAAGCATCATTGGGCGCGGTCAGTACTTGGGTGGGTGACCACCTAGGAACACCGCGTGCCGTTGGCATTCACAAATTAGGGACCTGAATGGCCAGAGAGTCTAGCGCTCTGGCGCTCGGTACCACAGGTTTCGGGTTCGAATCCCGGCGGTGCCATGGATGTTTGTAGTGGTTCGGAATCCACTTTAAGCCGTAGGTCCCAGTCTCCTATGACTGTAACAGCGTCACGGGAGCCAAAGTCAGACTTGTACCTAAGGGTGGTCCATCACAACAGAAGCTGCTTTCTTCCCCTTCAATCATGAGTACGTATGGGCTCGTGGGCTTGGCCAGCCAAGTGGGATAAGAAACAACAACATATCCCAAAGATCAAAAAAGATAACAAAACGCAATGAGGATGAGTCTCAACCCTATTGCATCACGTAATATGGGATAAACATATTTTTCATTGCCTGATGCAATAGCCGTGGAAAACACGTTTGGTTCCTGAATTCTCAGAGTTGGTTTTGAAATCAACAAGTGAAGTTGAACCGAAAGTTTTCATTTTTAATGCTCGAAATAGGCATGCAAAATCTGTAGACTGTAAAATTCTTCCGTTCATTCTAGCAGCAGGTTGCTTATTTCTCAGATGATTATCCTGAGTTATTTATTCCAAATTTTGATGGACAAAAATTCAATTTTCAAGGCAGTAGCAGCTCTTCTTCTACATAAGCGGCCTGATGGTCAATTGGCTGGAGCTCTGGTCTTTGGTGCCACAGGCTCCAGATTCGAATCATGGCGATGACATGGATGTTTGTGAGGGGTTCGGAATCCATGTTAAACTGTAGGTTCCTCTAATTAGCCTATAGTGTGCACAAAATGTCTGTAGAGCGACAAATCAAACCAATCTTCAAAGTAAATCCAATGCTCATGCAAAAATAACAACTTCATCACTTTATCAATCATCATTAACATAATACTCAAAGAATTAAAAAATTTTCAAAGAAAAACAAAATTTTAAGGAATATTCAATTGTGAAGCCTACGATTAAAATAAATAAATTTATCAAAAAAAAAAAAAAAACAACAAAAAAACATTTAAAATTAAGTGTTTAAATTATGCTTTAGTAATAATATTTTCTCATTTAGGATTCTGTTCGAAATTTAATGCTAATAAGTCTCATTAATCTAACTGGAATTATCAGTCGCAGACAGTGCGCTTTCAGGTAACATTATGGAGTTCAGTTACGATTCAGTAGACATTTAGATATTTAGATTAGTAATTTAATTAATCACAATGCATAATTCAACATTGCATCGCAATTGCGGAGCGTATTATTTGATTACCTCAAGCGATTAAACAGACATTACTAACAAATGCAAGGTAATCTGCCAAAGTATGACAATTGAATAACTTATTATATTGAATAACTTGGTGAACAATATTCAATCATTGTTATCAATATATTTTTAATAATATGTTTTTGATCATATTTTTTCCCTTCCAAATAATACAAAATTGAATTGCCTTTTAAAATAAATATTAAAAAGGAATGCTAATTTCAATTAATGTTTCATGTCTAATAAATTTGAAAAATTAATTAGACAATATTTTGGAATGAAATATCGAACGAAATAAAGACCTTTCAAACTTGTGTTTGATTAATGTAATGAATTCTTTATTCGAAATTCAGTAGACAGAGAATACTTGAATTAATTGGAATGGATAATAAATTAACTTGTGATACTAAATGATGGCAATTAGGAAATGTAATCATTGAGGAAATGTAATGGAAAGAAATTTAATCATTGAGGAAATGTAATCGATCTATAGATCCTTTTATTTACGAATATAAAAAACAGCAAATAACAAATAAAAAAATTCTAAATTTTAAATTTCTGATTAGAAATAATTTTAATCCTCTGCATGATCAAACATATTTTTTTATATTGATTTATATGATACCGCTTTCTGTTTCTACAAAAAATAACCTGAGCTAATATATATGGAAATTACAAATTAACTTGTGCTAATACATATAGCAATTAAGAAATGTAATGGAAAGAAATGTAATCATTGAGGAGATGTAATCGGTCTATAGATTCTTTTAATTACAAACACAAAAAATTTCAAATAATAAATAAACAAAATACTAAATTTTGAATTTCTAATTAGAAATAATTTTAATCTTCTATATAAATCAAACATGATTATTATATGATTAATATGTTACCATTTTCTGTTTCTACAAAAATATGTTTATACAACTTCATTAAAATCTGTTTTGAAATCTCAATAATGCCACATTTGTGCATACAACTTATTAGCATATAGAGTATAGAGCATAATAAGTTAAGGCGAAAATTGTTGTTGTTGTCCCTGAAGAGTACAAGTTAATCAAATATCGTGGTGCTCCCGAATAATATTGGTTATGTTGATTGTCAGCTCGGAGTATAAATCCTCCTCCAGAGAGGGTCCAGACATTGTATGGCGGCTGCAACTGCTGGACAATGAAAGACATGATGAGGGGAGTAAGGTCGACAACAAGGCAGCTGCTACATTTTGGTATTTTTTAACGCCATCAGCAGAAATTATCATATTTTTGTGGTGCTTCATCTTAATCTTGTGATAACAGTAGTGGTTTTTCTGTTGACATTTAATTCTGTAATTTGGAATTTAGTTTTGATCTTAGAAGGAATTATTAGTTTATATTTTGCCAAGGGTTTGCATCTGCAAGGGAAGTAGGAAAGGCAGCCTGATCCAGACTTCTGGCATTCTTCGCCAAAAGAATCTGCAATTTCATAAAATTCCAAATCCACATGAGCAGGAATCCATTGCAGGATATACATTCTGTGCAATCAGTGTATTTGTTTTAAAAGAGATATAATGTTCAAGATCATACTTGGAAAAACCTTTATTAAGAGTCCGTAAGGCAGACGTTGAGTTAGTGAAGATAATAATTCCATTTATTTGTTGTTGTATAAGTAGACTCAGGAAGGCCTGAAGTGCCGTTTGAATGGTTGACAGTTCTTCTGTGAAGTTTGAGGTATTTTTTTCCAGCACAGGTAGCAATTTTAATTCTTTGCCCGTCGAGGAGCAGCAAGAAAACAAAAATTGAGTAGGATTATCCATTAGTGTAGGCAGTAATGTGATTGTGTGATAAAAGGGAATTTATTGTTTTGAATTCTAACCATTTGCAGATTTAATAAATAAATGTTTGCAATAGAAAGGTAATTCCAGTGAAACAGTGAGAATTCTTTTTAGTTTTGCGTTAAAAAGGAATTGCAGAGTAAATAAACGTTTTACCGGTTTATAATATGGGAAAATTCAAATTTTTCCGTTTTTTCATTTTGCTGTTGGGCATGTCTGCCCTTCACTGATTAATTGCATTATGGGTATTTTCTTTACCAGATGTCGTCTCTTCTGAGGAAGTAATTGACAGTTGCCAGTTTTCTTGTCGCTCTGCTTTATCTAATATTAGCTTATATGATCTGGCGTAATAAAATGCTTTCTGTTTCGTTAAATTTTATTTGGAAAGTATATCGTTAAAATGAGCAAATGAATCAAGAAAATTGCGAGAGGGAGATATCAAAAAATGATTAAAAACTAGCAAATTTATACCACCTGTACCTTGAAAAATTATAAATAAGAAAGAATCTAATATTTATAAATAAAGAGAATTTAAAATGCAAAGTATAAAGTTTAAATATAAAGTTTAACGTTTATATAACGGAATATTTAAAGCAAATATATTTAAAAAAATATCACAAAAGCATTACCTTCGATCATCAAACCACCAGATGATGCCAGGCATATATAATGATAAAAGGGTTAATATTTAATTTAAAATAATCAATAAGCACTAAATAACAAAAAAATGATAATTTCAAGACAAATAAGTTGGGCTTCTAAGTGTTTTATAGCTTTTAACTTTTAAGAAATACAGACAGTCAAATGATTTGATTTGATTCTTTGATTCAGCTGATAATTTGATTCATCTGATTTGATTCAGCTTTGATTCCCTAAAAAAGGTGATACATAGAATAAAATACAATAAAGTTGTCGTAACAACTAATGAGACAGACTTATCTTTCTACAGGATAATTATCTTTCTAAGAACAGAATTATCTTTCTATAAGAACTAAGATAATTCTATTCTTCCTTCCTTGAAATCTTATTAGTTCACTTACGGCAACATTATTGTATTTTGTTCTGTGTATCAACTTTTTTTAGGGTATGCGTAAGTTATGAATATTACTTCCTGTGAAGATATCATTTTGTTTCTACTGTAACCAGATATTATGTAATGCTTTTTGCTATATGGGAAACAAAAATTTACCTATTACCACAAACAAGATTGGTTTAGCGGTCTACAAAGGCCTGGTGTTTCGTACGTTGAGTTTCTAAATTAAGGAAGAATCCAATTTGCAGCCCAGCAAACAATCTGTGATAAAAGTTGCCTTTGCTTGTGATAAAGTGATAAATCCACAGGTAGAAAATTTCAAAGAGGGTTGTTGTAGTTTTTTATCCCACTTGGTAAATATCTAGACCAAGCCCACTACCCTGTATGGACTCATGGTTGAAGAGAAAGGGAGCAGCTTCTGTTTGTGATGGAGCACCCATAGGTAGAAGTCTGACTTGGCTCCGTGAAGCTCTGCAGTCACATGAGAACGGCTACGGCTATCCGCTACGGCTTAAAGTGGATTCAAGATGATTACAAACAATCATGGCACCGCCGGTATTCGAAATCGAAACCGAACCGAACCACAGAGTGCCAAAGTGCTGAGACACTCAGCTATTCAGACCCTCAAAGAGGGTAGAACCTCTTTCGCTGAGGAGACTACTACTACACCACACCACACCACACCCCATTACTGTACTTAGAGCTGAGTTGCACCATTACAGTTTGGGAAAGATGTGGGTGAAAAAAGTCTGAAAATTGACTCTGTGACGCTCTACTGTCATATGAGAGCGGGACTTACGGATTGGATTCCGAACCACTACAAACATCCATGGCACCGTCAGGATTCGAACCAGGGATCTGTGATACCGAGCACCAGAGAGCTAGCCACTCGGTCGGCCACCAGGCCTCGCTGAGGAGACTACTACTACTACACCATACCACACCACTCCACTGTGCCTAGAGGCTGAGTTGCCCCTTTACAGTTTGGGAAAAATGTGGGTGAGAAGAAGTCTGGATGGGGTCTGTGACGCTCTATAGTCATATGAGACCGAGATCTACAGCTTAAAGTGGATTCTGAACCCCTACAAATATCTATGGCATCGCTGAGGAGACTGCAAACATCCCTGGGTTGTCCATTCTAACTACAATGGCAAAAATTTGTATTGATCTTATTGTAATGTGGTCAAGTGGGTTTTTGGACCAAACTCATACTAATAAAAATGCCCTGCATTTGTGGAATAAAACCAAGATTTATTATTCTAGTCAAAAATACATTAATTAGAGTAAAAATGCTGTGTTGGGCTTTCATTCAGATTTTACTCTATGTAGAGCAGCTCTGTCTAAAAATAACAGTGCATTTTCTATTCCAGGTTCTCGAGATAATCGAGCCACCCCGGGAGGGATCCGGAAAAGCAAGCCGGGAGAAGGAGCAGTCCTTGAGCCAGGTACTCCTGAGTGGTGACTTTCTTCTTCCGGGGATGTAGGTCACGGTTACGACTTTCCCTCCTCCTTCCCGCTTCCGCTTTTTTTTTTCCGTCAATAACAGGTGGCGGCCCTGATTCGAATGAATTTTGATCACGTACCCGAACGTTCTTCAGAACCGTCTTCTTGGAGAGGGAGGAAGAAAAAGAAAAAGGTGTGAAGAAGTTGCTTTGTTGTCATCACAATGGAGTTTCCTCGTTTTTATTTATTATTATTTATTTATTATTATTATTTTATTTCTACTTTTTTTTTAGTGAATATTGAGAATGAAGGAGATTGGATCATCGAAGATTTAGATTTGTGTAAACTGATGCTGCATTTCAACATTGATATTAATAATTTAAATAAATTAATTTTAATTTTAAGATTTTTTTTTTTAATTTTATCAGGGACACGCATATACATATGAAAACATTTAGCTTTTTCAATTAAAAACTATTCTGTTTAAAAAATTAACATTTGTTCATGAATTGCGTAAAATCCTTCAACAATAGTGTTGTTGTATCTAATCTTCAATGTCCTGCAGTGCGCGACGGACATCCATGAACCGTCAGTACTCATGGATCATGACTCATGAGTAATTACAACTATTCATGAGTAGTTGATTCTCATCATTACTCGTGGTTTGTTTCGTTTACCACACTACGGTCATTTTGTATATACTTTAGGCTCACTGGACCGGGACCTATAGTTTAATGTGGATTCCGAATAATTCACAAATCTCCATGCTACCGACAGGATTCGAACCTGAAGCCGAGGCACCAAATGCCAGAGCTCTAGCCAATTGTCCATCAGGACGATATCACCACCTCATGAGTAGTCTACTCATGCATGGGAAAAAAAGGGAAGCTTCTGTTGAGATGGAGCACCCGTAGGGAGAAGTCTGACTTGGTTCCGTGTCACTAAAGAAGGAGGGCAGTGCCTACCAGTAGGACTTTTTTAGGGGAACTACCCATCATTTGCGTATCGCATGGAAGAAAACTCGGATAACTCCCACCAAATAGTTTCACCAACGAGGTAAGATGTGGAGCATCGCGAACGCCATCGGGCCTCCTCGTTTTTTGAAACAATGTCTACCACAAAGGTGCCAGTGGATTGAGCCTCGTCCCTAATGCTCACTAGCGGCGCATCTTGCCACTAAGCCACTTGTCTGGAGACGCTATTTTTCTTTAATTAGCATTTGGTAATCATTTCTTAATTAAAAATCGTTTAAACAGTGGGGAATTTTAATAACAATAAAAATATTTTTAATTTTTAATAATTAGCTTTTTAAACTATATAATTTTTAAAAGAAAATTAGTTGAAAAGAAAATCCACAAACATTTATTTAACATTTTTTTTTTTTTATTTTACAAAATTGCTTTGGCACCTTTCACGTCTGACTAGCACGAACTAGCTTGAACATTCCCCATAATGCTCACCAGCGGCGCTTCTACATTTATTTAACATTTTTCAGCTGCCACTGAGCCACGAGTCGAGCTTAAACAATACTATACAATATGATCACTGATCGAATTTTATGCTATTATACTTGCTTACAACATGTTAGGATTAATAACAGAAATCTCTCGGTGTGTTTTGTATTTCAACTCAGACTAGGTAAATGGACATCGAACATGTAACGAAATCGTAGATACTCTATAACCAAAATTCGCCATGTGGCAAACTCACAGATCGTAGAAGTCAAGCATTATTTCAGAAACTACTTATTATTCAGTCTTATTCAAACATTATGTTCCAAGAATTCTTTCAAAATTTCGTACACTGCATACGACTCTATTGCAAAAGCATTAGTTTAAATTACTGATACTATAAGCTCTCTCATAACTTCAGCTTGCAACTACCAGGAAGGCATTAAAATTTTCTGGGTGTTTTTACCAATTATCTTCCTCAGCCCATTTTCAGTTATTGAACTTTCGCTTTCCTTAATTTTAAGTTCTTATTGTTCCGTAATGCTTCTGCTGTCGATGCATTGTTGGAAGATATAATTGCCGAAAGTGTCTTTTCTATAGATGTCATCCTTGCAGTCACACACTAATTAAACAAACCATAATTCAATTCACAAATACTATTATTGAGGAACTCTTTATTCACAAACTAGTTGCTGAATTCCTTAAAAGATTCAGCATAATTCTACTACAGTCTATTTATTTGGATGATGGCTTCTCTGGCAACAATATTCTATCTTTTTCTAATTAGTCTTCCATTTCCATTGTTTCAATTTCATTGCCACTAGATGCTTCTCCAATTCTTTCATTTATCTCTTTTTACCTCTTCCAGGTTTTTCTTACCCTCTAACTTCCCTTTACTTTTCTTTTGTTATTCTATTGTCCTCCATTCGTTCCAAAACGCCAAGACATTGGATTCTTCTAGATTAGATATATCTTTTTCCTTGTATAGTTTTCGGATTTCGTTAAATAATTCGGAATCCCAAAATCCCATTTGTGCAAATCCCAAAATTCTGCAACAGGTTCCAAAAATTTTAAATATAATAATTTTACGTATTTTAAGAAAGTGAGACCGTGCAGCGATGTTGGGTGAAAATTTAACTACCTTGTTTTCTTACGCAGCAAAAAAGAATGTAACGTCTCTGCCTATGCTAGACCTATAACGGCTTCAAGAATAGGGCACTTTCAGGATCATGGGAACACTTTATTTTTTATTTACAAGCATTATATATATATATATATATATACAAATAATGGACTCTAGGTTATTATGCAAAGAAATTAATACAAATATATATAAATAAAATTGGATAATTAGTGTACGATTAAATCACAAATCAGTTCACTCCTAGGTCTTGTTCCGAACTCTGAGTTCTCGAGTCTACGTCAAATCTAATTGCCTGGTCTGCGGCAGACCTTAATTATCCCACAGCGTGATAAACGAAACCACAAAGAGTTCAGTTTGAAAACCAGGCGGAAATTCCAGCCTATTCAGTCACTTCAGAGAAAAAGAAAAACGACGCTACGACTCGTCGCAGAACTCTCTCTACTTCACCAAAATCCTCCTTTTAAGACAATCCGTCAAGGGGGGGTCAGCTTCCCAAATTCTTACTGAGTAGACACTTTCTCAGCTTATGATCTTTCACCAATCACGATGGAACCTCTCAAGGTATAGTTCATATTCAATCAGTAGTTGTTTCGACCTGTGAAAGTCGTACAGACATTCGCCAATATAGTGAGTCTCATTATACATGATGCCGAATATCTGCTATCAGATTTGAGTGACAAGTTGTTCTCGTTAGTACAAAACACTTATTGCATGTAATATAACTACAGACAATACTGCTTGTTTGCTGTCAAAGGTGATTGATGGTCTGTTATTATGTACTTGTCAAATAGCATACATACCTCTCTTGGGAATGAAATGTCAAAATTCTTCCCGTTAAAAAATACTACAAGAAGGCCTTTTTAATAAGTTCAAGGGTGTAAACCATACTCAGGTACGCCAAATTCATCATTTTTTTTAAACTATATCCACACTTAGTGTGCTATATCAATTGAAAATAAGATGAATAAACAAAAAATAAAATTTTTTTTTCAAGATATCGAATCTAGCTCAAAAATTACATTTCGTCTTTTCGTAAATAAATTCGCATCGCATATTTATGAATTTATTCCTCAGTCAAAAATCAGTCACTACATTACTAAGCAGAGCATGCTTTGAAGTTTTACACTGAATTCGTAAGAAGATAAAGAACGAATCGCAAACTTACGGAATAAAATATTTCGCCTTGAATTCAGTCCTTTATTAAGTTAAGCAAAGTCTTGGAAGAACTATCTCTAAACAAGGCGACGACCAAAAACACTGTTAAGAATGACTGAGCATGGCGCCGAAATTCCTGGAATGACTCTATAAGTTGACAGACTAAGTAAAAAAAAGCAGCCGATATCTATAGATTTATTCAAGAAACTCAATATAAAAAGGAAATGCTCCATCTTTATTCTCGTATTTGTAAATATTCAGATAAACAAGCAAGCTAAGAACGTAAGTGACATAACTCAAGTCAATTCTGAATGCAAGTATAATACGGTTGTAGTTAATTTCGAATGTCGTGCACACTTCGAAGTCCTTTTATAATGGCAAAAATTTAGCATTTTCAGCTTTATCCAGAGCGCACTACGGGAACCTGCTACACTGTACTGACATTTTATACACCACAACAATATTATCTGGGATCTACAGAACTAACTTTTCATTGCTGTGTTGCCTGATGCCCAACTGGCTAGCATTCTGTCCTTTGGTACCACAGGCTTCTGGACTCGAATGGTGGCTCTGCTAGTGGTGGTATGGGTGTTTGTTTGTGGTTCAGAATCCACGAAACTGTAGGTCCCGGTCTAATTAGCCTAAAGTGAGCACAAAATGATCGTAGAGCGACAAACCAAACCAAATTTTCATTGGCGTAAAAGCCCTATGGTAGTCCAAGGCCGTCTGTCTACTAGGAGATTTCGAGACAGGAGATGTTTTCTTATTTATGGGGTAGGGTTGTCAGCCCTACATCCAATGATCTACTGTCATATTAGACCTGGGGCTTGAATGGCCGAGTGTCTAGAGCTCTAGTGCTCAGTACTTCAGGCTTCGGGTTCGAGTCCCAACGGTGCTATGGATGTTTCTAACGGTTCGGAATCCACTTTAAGCCGTAGGTGACGATCTCATATGACTTTAAAAGCGTCACGGAGCCCAGTCAGACTCCACATCATTTCCAAACTGTAAAGGGGCAACTCGGCTCTAGGCACAATGACGTGGAGTAGTGTAGTAGTAGTAGCAGTAGTAATCATGTTACACTGGGACCTACGGTTTAAAGGGGATTCGAACCATTGCAAGCATCCATGATACCGCCGGAACTCGGACCCAGTGGCACCAGAGCGCTAGTCATTTGGCCATCTGGCCCTGCAGAACTATCTGGAACTATAAGATAAACTATAACAGTAAAAATATTAACACTTTAAGGTGAAATAATATAATAAGAAATTTCTCAACCATACTTAAAAATTGATTAAAATACGAATAACTAAAACATGACATATTTATATTGTATTGCAATCATATGCACTCGAAGCAAAACTTAAATCCATTTCTCTCTAAGTTTCCTATCATCAATATATCCAAGAAGCAACAAAAAATTCCTTTTTTTTCTTCAACATTATTATCAAGTATATTTATTTAAACACAATACGTTACAATACGATGCAAGCGATATTTATAAAATGTTATCATTTATTTACGCTATTTGGAAAATACAAAAGAACCAATTTTTTGTCTAGTAGTGTTGTTTCTCATCCGCATCATCTAGACCAGGGATGGGCAAACTTTTCCTGTCGCGGGCCAAAAATCGAAAAAAAAAAAAAAAAAAAAAAGAAGTTTGGCGGGCCAAGGTAAATTTTTCTAAAATTTTAAAAACAATATACAAGTATTACAATTTAAATATGTTGATGAGATGAATAAAATTGCGATTTCATTTTTAAAAGTTCCTTATATTGAGTGAGATGTACTGATTCTAAGGAACGAGGCTTAAATGCTCTTCTGCCAGTCTACATCTGAAATAACTCTTTCTAAGGTTTTAAGGTTCCCAAAATTAAAAAAAAAAAAAAAAAAAAATTCCAAAATTAAAAGAAATTAATTAAAGAAGATGTGTTTAAAAAGTAAAAATAATAATCATTTTGTAGCTGTAAATAGAAAAAAATCTGTTTTTAAAGGGGAGGTGGAAGGGGAAAAAACCGTTCTGTTAAAAAAAAATATTGATATTTTTTTTTTTTTTTATGTTTAGAACCTATTTTACAACTATCAATAAAAAGTTACTGAAGAAAATTAAAGTGGCAATAAAGAAAATTTATGTGTGTGCAAATAACTAAATAAAAATAAAAATGATAGCTCAATAAAAATGACTAGTTAATGAGAAATTTACAGCATTCTAAACAAATGGAATTTGCTGCAACTTAACCAACTTTGTTTAAAAACATTTTTTAAATTGTAGTTGTTTATTTTCTATTAGGAAATTTATCTTCTACACTTGAGCGTAAATTTATTTTTATTCTTAATAGAAATGGCTTTTTCAATAAATACAACTACAAAGATGACGTCAGAGGGCATCTGTGTTACTGTATACTATTCCTTATGCTTGTTTTTACAGAGGGATAATGTAAATAAATATGCCATTGTACCAAGTAAAAAAGAGCGACAGAAATAAATGTTGCTTCTGTGTTGGAAAGGTGGTTTTGGTGTACGTCTATTAAGAAATAAAAGATTTTCTATATTTTTGCCATTAACAGAATGAGTTCTAACTATTATGTACGCTCATACTAAAATATATCATAAAACAATACATTTAGAAATGACTGAACATTGCAACGTCTCGGCCTATACTAGACCTATAACGGCTTCCAGAAAAGGGCCACTAGGAGAACTTTAATTTTTATTTGCAAGCATTATATATACACTGAAGTGACAAAAGTCATGGGATACCTCTTAATATCGTGTCGGCCCTCCTTTCGCCCGGCGAAGTGCAGCAACTCGACGTGGCATGGACTCAACAAGTCGTTGGAAGTCTTCTGCAGGAATATTGAGCCATGCTGTCTCGATAGACGTCCATAATTGTGAAAGCGTTGATGGTGCAGGATTTTGGGCACGAACAGACCTCTCGATGATGTCCCATAAATGCTCGATGGGATTCATGTCGGGCGATCTAGGTGGCCAGATCATTCGTTGGAATTGTCCAGAATGTTCTTCAAACCAATCGCGAACAGTTGTGGCCCGGTGACATGGCGCATTGTCATCCATAAAAAACATGAAGTCCATGAATGGCTGCAAGTGATCTCCAAGTAGCTGAACATAAGCATTTCCTGTCAATGTTCGGTCCAGTCGCACCAGAGGATCAAGTCCATGCCAAGAAAAAACAGCCCGCACCATTACGGAGCCACCACCAACTTGAACGGTGCCTTGCTGACAGTTTGGGTCCATGGCTTCGTGGGGTCTGCGCCACACTCGAACCCTACCATCAGCTCTTACCAACTGAAATCGTGACTCATCGGACCAGACCACGGTTTTCCATTCATCTAGGGACCAACCGATATGCTCACGTGCCCACTAGAGTCGCTGCAAGCGATGTCGTTCTGTCAGTAAAGGCACTCGAGTCGGTCTCTGGAATAGCCCAAGAAAGCCAAATTTCTCCGCACAGTTCTAACAGACAAGTCCCTTGTACGTCCCAATTTCTGCGGTTATTTGACGCAGTGTTGCTTGTCTGTTAGAATTTACGACTCTTTGCAGACGTCGCCGGTCTCGGTCGTTAAGTGCAGGCGGTCGACCACTGCGCTGTCCATGGTGGGATGTTATGCCTGAAATTTCATACTCTCGGCCCACTCTTGACACAGTGGATCTGGGAATGTTGAATTCCCTAACGATTTCCGAAATGGCATGACCCATGCGTCTAGCTCTAACATTTCGCGTTCAAAGTCTGTTAATTCCCGTCGTGCGGTCATCATCACGTCAAAACCTCTTCACATGAATAACTTGAACAGAAATGAAAGCTCTGCGAAAGCACTGCGCATTTATACCTGTTCTACGCGATGCTACTGCCATCTGAAAATTTGCATATTGCTATCCCATGACTTTTGTCACTTCAGTGTATATATATGCAGAACTCTAATTACTACAAGTTATTATTAACAAAAAAATGAAAAATAAAGAATTACATTTGATTCGCCAGTGCAGTTCACTCCAAGAACGGAGGTTTTCAGAGTTTTCGACGAATCTCATGTACCCAGTCTGCGGCAGACCTTAATTATCACACGGCATGATACATAAAACCAAGGGGTTCACTTTGAAAAATAGGCGAAAACTCAGGCATATTCAGTCACTTCAGAGAAAATAAAAAATACTTCTGGGCGACTCGTCGCAGAACTCTCTTTCTTCTTCGCCAGAAACCTCCCTTTAAGACAATCCGTCAAGTGGAGGGTCAGCTTCCCTCACTTCTCATTTCAGTAGACATTTCTCAGCCCATGATCTGTCGCCATCACAATGCAACAATTCATGATGTAGTCCGTATTCTATCTGTAATTTTTTTTTTCGACCTGTGAAAGTCGCACAGACAGTCGCTAATTTCACGAGGTCTCATTATCCATGACACTGAATACCTGTTATCAGATTGAGTGACACGTGCTACTCATTAGTACAAAATAGTAATTGCATTTAATATAACTATCTACAACACTGGATAGTTATTTTAAATGCAATTAGTATTCACGTCTTCTGTCAAATTTGAGTGGTAGGTTGTTAATATGTGTTAACGAATATGCATTTCTCCCCCGGGGAACGGAATGCTGCAACTCTTCCTGTGGGAAAAATGCTACAAAATTATATATACTCGTTAAGATTATACCATTTTTTATATATTCGTTCGTCGAGAATGGACTGCAAGTTATCACATTGGGTTATTCTAAGGGAGCTCTATATGAAGCCTGACAAGTGAGTAAACCAACGGTTTCCTTTTATTGCAATGGGTTGAAAAGTTCTTACATTGTGTTCAAAGCGAAAAATATAAATCCCAAAAAGCTGATGAGGAAATGATGAAGGAGTTTATTCTAAACTACAGTGATATCAAGGACTAACATTTAATACGCTGAAGTGGTGGGCTAATGGTGGTAAAAATTAGTGGTGGTGGAAAATGTATATTCCAGAGATAAGCATGATAAATATTTCCATTAGGGTTACAGAGTGCGAAGGGATGGTGCGGGCCCACCCGGATTCCATCTCCAGTGTGTTCTTTCCAAATTGTGATGGGAAAGTAACATTGTAGCATTTTTCCATGGGAAGAGTTGCAGCATTCCTTTTCTAGGAGAGAGGAATTTATATTCTTTAACAACTGCATAATAACTACCCATCAATCAAATCTGACAGCAGATAAGCAGCATCGGGGATATTTATATTACATGCAATTATATAGATATTTATATTACTTATCTTGTAATAATGAGATCAAACTGTCACTCAAATCTGATAGCAGATATTCGGTGCCGTGGATAATGAAAGCTCATGAAAGTAGCGATTCTCTTCGAACGGGTCGAAACAATTACAGAGGGAATATGGACTACGTCATGAGTTGCTGCATGGTGATTGGTGTTAGAGCATGAGACGAGAAAGTGTCTACTCTATTGAGAAGAAAAGAAGAAGACTCCCCCCCTCCGCCCCCCCACACCATTTCCCTCTTGACGGATTTTCTTAAAAGGAGGTTTTTGGAGAGGAATAAGAGTGTTCTGCGACGAATCGACAAGAAGTGTTGTTTTTCTCTTTTCTGAAAGTGACTGAACAGGTCGGAGTTTCCGCCTGCTTACAAAGTGAGTCTCTTGTGGTTTCGTATATCACGCCGAGTGATAATAAAGGTCTGCCGCTAACCGGGTGAAATAGATTCGTCGTGGATTTAAATCTGAAAATCTCCGTCATTGAGTGAATCGTACTTGCGAATCAAATTTGATTCTTTATTTTTCATTTTTTGTAAATAACTGATTGCAATATGTAGTTCTGTACACACACACACACACAAACACACACACACACACACACACACACACACCTATAACCTATAACAGCTTCAAAAATAAGGCCACGTTCATGTGCATGGGAACACTTTAATTTTTATTTACAAGCATTATACACACACACACACACACACACACACACACACACACACACACACACACACACACACAGACATATATAGAAGT
Source organism: Caerostris extrusa (assembly GCA_021605095.1). Classification (NCBI taxonomy): domain Eukaryota; kingdom Metazoa; phylum Arthropoda; class Arachnida; order Araneae; family Araneidae; genus Caerostris; species Caerostris extrusa. Next base: position 19,692 of record BPLR01011518.1, on the reverse strand, counting down.
GTGTGTATATTAAAAGTTTCCCAGTATAGGCCGAGAGTATAGGCGTTACAATAGCCGGCTCCTAGTGCTGAAAAACAACGTATGCTAAAGTGCTGAACAACAACATGTTTTCAAACAGTAATTGTTTTTTTGGGAAAAATAATAAATGCGTCCTAATATACCATTTTCAATTGAATTAAGTTTGATTGATGAAATAATTAATTACCGTTATTAACGAACATACAATGAATTGAAGGGAATTAAGTTTATGACCAAAGCATGAACTATTGATATCAATTACACCATTTGTGTTCTGAATAGGTTTGCTTCAAATTCAAGCAGCCAGCGCTCCATTGACTATTCTGTTATAGTAAAATCAAAACATTCCCAAGTACTACCTACTCAAATCCCGGCATTGATTCGATTGTATTCGACGGAAACCTTAGGCTCCGATTGGACAGCCGAACGAGACGCCGTCTGATGCCGATGACGTCTTTGGCGCGAAATCCGACAAATGCCGGAGGAGCAGACGAATCCCGGCAAGTGCGATTGCTTTCCTTTTTTCCTTTCCTTTTTTTTTTTTTTTTTTAATTTTGTGGGAAAACATCGGATTCTGAAAGATCAATAGCCGGAGAGGAGTTTCTTACGTAATCCTAATCATTCTGAGCACATTTTGAAAAAGAAGAAATTGAATTGGGAATGGAAGCTGTGTTGTTATAGAGCTTTCTGTTTAACTTACGGATCTCTCATTGATCAATCAATTTAAATAAAAATAGAAATGGAGTAGTTAAAATAGTGAATGAAAACGTAAAGACAAAATCACAGAAGCAGTTTTCTTAAAAAAGAAGAATTTTCAAATCATGGACAGTTTTCATCAATAAAAAGCTTTTTGTGTCTCTGTGGGTAAAAATATTTAACAATTATTTGTTTGTTTATAGGATCATGCATAAGTAAATGAAAATTTTATTAAGTAATTAAAAAAATATTTTGGGATTACTTTTTTTTTTAAGGAAAATGTCTTTTGAATTCTTTTTGAATGAATTTATGAACGTAAAATTAATGCTGTATATCAGTAAGACATACAATGGCCTCCAAAAATTAAGGAACAACATGTTTTTCGAAGCTCACCATAAAAAAATGACAGTAACAATAAAATTCATAGTTCATATGAATGATAAAAACTAACTTTATGCAAAATTATGCAAAAACTATAGCTACCACTTTTTTATAAAAAGGACGGGCATATATAAGTGAGAGAAAAAATATGCAAATATCAGGCTTTCGTAATTTTACGCCTGTAATTTTTGCTGATTTACAACTTTTGTTAGCAGATTTGTTGACAATAGGCAGTGGGGTACCACAATGTATGAGAGTAGTCGTTTGCCCGATTCGTTAAGGTGGCGGGGTGTCGGATGGATGGAAATAGGGTTGTCCCAGGTTGATGCTGCTAGGCGTCTTAATGTGCCTCGCAGTGTGGTCCGCCGTCTCTGGAATCAATATCAAACCGAAGCTTCTGTGACCAGAAGACATGTTCCAGTTCTACCATGAGCTACAACACCTGTAGAAGACCGTTTTATAGCTCTTTCGGCCAGAAGGAGAAGAAGAATTTCTGTACCGCAACTTGTTACAGACCACTCTGTAGCATCAGGGATAAGAATATCCTCTAGTACGGTGCGAAGGAGTCTTCACAATTCAGGTCTCTCAGGTCAGGAATGGAATGGTCAGCTCGATCTCCAGACCTGAATACGTTAGAGCATCTTTGGGACTATCTTGGTAGACAGGCTGCTGCTTAAAGTCCTCCTCCAAGGTCTTTAAGAGAGCTAGAACAAAGCTTACTCCGTGTGTCTTCGCTTCCCCTTTCGGTAACGGACAACTTAATTGACAGCATGGAAAGTCGATGCGCCAATGCATTCAAGCTAGGGATGGGCATATCCCTTATTAAACCCCATTTTTAATACGCTTTTATTAGTTTCACCTGTATGTTTGTATGTTTGTATGTATGTATGTATGTATGCATGTATGTATTTGTATGTATGTATGTAACTGATTTTTCCCCTGGAGATCGGTTTCTCCTCATATACACTATTTAAGCTGCAAAGAAACATTTACAGGCATCTTTCAGAAAGAAAACAGTTGATTCTTTTTAATACGCTTTTATATTAGTTTCACCTGTATATTTGTTTGTGACTGACTCTTTGGGCTCGATTTTGCCTTACTTTAAGCGATCAGATTTAATTTAAACGTTGTAGACTTATCAAGGACCGACGACACTAAAATAGTTTGATAAGTTTATTATCTTATAATGATTAGGATCACCAGGATTAGAGATTTTATTTTAACTTATGAAGAGCAATTTAACCCATGTAGAATGAAAGTATTCAGTAAAGACATTCAAACCTACGTGGGACAGTGGCACAACGGACTATTCGCATTTAGCCTTTGTTTTACTCACAATTACATTATCGTAAGAACTATAGTTTCACTCCTCCGTACCGGGACCTCATTTAAATATTATAGTTTAAAAATTTTTAGATTGATTAACTCTAAAAGCGTGTTTTTTAGTTTTTTTAAACTATTCATTTATTGTTATGTTACTATGGCATTTTACCACATAAAACTGTGATTATTATTTTTTTCCAAGAAGGGACTTTTCCGAGTGAGATTGTTTTTTTTTTTTTTTTTTTTGTTATAAATCATTTTTTGCGTTTTATGTAAACTTCTATGTTGCAGTCAATGCATAACTGTTTTGTGCATATGTCATCCAAATTTGGTGCTTCTATATTCATTCATTTGCAAATTAGGCGCAAAAAACCGGTTGTTCCTTAACTTTTGGAGGGCAGTATATATCATATAGGAGCCTGTTAGGCAAGAGACTAGCGCTCTGACATTCGGTGCCACAGGTTTTTGGGCTCAACATCCGACGGTGGTATGGATGTTTGTAGTGGTTCGGAATCCATTTTAAACACTAGGTCCAGTTCTAATATGAGTGTTGGGCGTAGCGTTGACAACCCTACCTTGTGAAAAGGAAACATCTGCCAGTATGCAGACGGTCTTGGTCTACCATGGGGCTGTTGCATCAATGAAGAAGATTACCAAATAATTAATTATTACCAATCTATTATTCCAATCTAAATTACCAAATTCCTCCATTTCTAGGCGACAAGAATTGGATTAAAGAACACGAAAAAAAAGTTTTTCTCAATATCTTGGATATTATTTAAAGAGAAAATACAATAAAATTTTCGTCAATGTCGAAGCTCCCCAAGCCCATAAGTGAAATGAATGCACGTGTTCTAACTTATGGTCACTTCCCGATTAGGTCCAATTAGTTTCAATTAAATATTTAGTATTTCTACGAAACAGTGTTTTTCTTATTAGTGTCAATTTTAATATCGCACCTGAATTTGTTAAATGAGCTGTTTTTTTTTTACATTGAAATATTAAAGTTGACATAAACGATGTAATAGACAAGCTGACAAAAGAGAAAGAGGAAATTAAATTGTTATTTTTAATTTGTACATGCAATTTTTTTAGATTTAAATATTTATTTATTTATTGCAACAATTCTTAGTTTATTGCTCTATTTTTTTTTTTCAATTCTTTCTATTAGCTCACACTCTATGTATATTTATATATCTTGTTCAAATTTTCAATCGATCATGAAATACTTTTTTATCCATCCACTCAAGTTCAAATGTATTTTTTTTTGAACTTGTAGTGGATGACACTTTGATGTTAATACAGTTTTTCAAATATTAATTCAATAATTAAATTTAATTAATTAATTTTAGTTTTTTTAAAATTTAAGTAGCATGTATCTACCAATAGATGGCGCCAGATAAATTTTAAAAAATGAATAGTGAATATAGTGAAAAAAAAAATAGGAATTGACTTTAAATTTTTTTTTTTTTATATTACTTGTTTATGTATTTGAACCAAATGAGTTTAACGTAAAAATTAATAAATTAATTAATGTATGGGATTTCAATTTCAGATACTTTTCTATTAAATATAATTTAGTGTGATTTATTGAGATTTTATAAAGGGTTACGATTTTTGTTGTTGTGGTTGTTGAGCACTCCAAAGACAAAATAATGGGTGCTCGCCGCCTGCTTTGTAAGTAATATTGAAGTTGACATAAACGATGAAGTTGATATAAACTTATATATTGAAGTTGGCATAAACGATGTAATCGATGAGCTGGTAAAAAGAGAAAAGAAGTTTAAATTGTTATTTAGAATTTGTTTTTGTATTTTTTGTTAGAAATTAAATATTTATTTATTGCAATATTTCTTAGTTTAGTGCTCTATTTTTTTATGTATTTGAATCAAATGAATGCAATGTAGAAATTAATAAAAAATAATTAATATATGGAATTTCAACTTCAGATACTTTTCTATAACTTATGGTTTAGTATGTTTTATTGAGGATTTTTGTTGTTGTTGAGCACTCTTAAGAAAAAATCCTGGGTGATCGCCGCCTTTGTAAGAAATATTGAAGCTGACATAAAATAAATAAATAAAAATACATAAAATATCTAAAAAAAAAAAAAGACATAAATAAATTATAAATAACAATTCAATTTTCTTTCTCTTTTTGCCAGCTCATAGATTACATCTTTTATGCTTACTTCAATATATAAGGTTATATGAAATTAGACAGGTTATAGAAATAATAATATAAGGTTATTAGAAATTAAATTTTTATTTATTTATTTTCGGCAATGGTTCTTAGTATAATGATATATTTTTATGCATTTGAACACAACTAGTGCAATGTAGAAACTAATAAATTAATTTCGACTTTTAGATACTTTTATATTACACTCATGTCCATAAATTAAGGATAATTCAGAATCACACAGAAATTGAACTCTAAAATTAAAATTTCACCTGTAGAATTATCACACACATCTTGAAGAAGAATATGCAAATTACTGGAAACCACCAGATGGCGCGCATAGTACGTCACAATGACGAGTGTAAGAGAGGGGTATGTAAGGAATGGTGGCAAAGAAGTAAAATTGTTCACAAGCGCTTTAAAAAGCCTTTCAGTGCAATAACCGCTTAGTTATGGCACAAAGGAAGCATTGAATGGATGATTTTTACGTGGTAGAATTATCTTACGACTGGAATGTGGACGTACCCAGCTGGAAGTATCCGAGGAACTTGGAATCGCCCAGAGTGTCATCTCCAGGCTTTGGCAACGATTCCAAGATGATGGTAATGTGAATAGATGTTACAGCACAGGTCGCCCCCGAGTTACAACGCCGAATGAGGACCGGTATTTAGCAGTTACTGCCAAAAGAAACATACGGAGCACAGCATCAGACCTGCCTCGTCAGCTCTCTTCAGCTACCGGTACGACAGTTTCAAGGCAGACCGTGTACAGACGCTTAGGGCACATTGGTCTATATGCTCGTAGGCCTGTCAGATGTGTTCCACTTACCGCAACTCACTGTCGCCTGCGATTAACCTGTAGTAGAGAGCATGCATTGTGGACACCGCAACAGTGGTCTGGTGTGTTGTTTTCCGACGAGTCCAGGTTTAGTTTGCAGTCTGATTCTCACCGGACTTTCATATGGAGAGCGCCAGGTACCCGTTACCACCAAGAGAACACCATTGAACGACACCGTTACGGTGGTGCAGGATGGCTCGTTTGGGGAGGAATTATTCTTCGTTCAGAACTGGCCTGCATGTTCAAAGTGTAACGATGACAGGCCACATCTATCGGGATGTCATTCTGGAACAACATGTACGTTTGTTTCGGGGCGCCATGGGTGCTGAATTTCTGTTTATGGATGACAACGCCCGTCCTCACCGTGCAAACATTGCAGACGAATGCCTTCAATTGGAGGATATCACCCGTATGGATTGGCCAGCATACTCACCGGACTTGAATCCAATAAAGCATGTGTGGGATATGCTTGGCCGACGAATTTCAGCTCGTCAACCCCCTCCCACCTTTCAACCGGAACTTCTGAGGGCATTGCTTGATGAGTGGTGTAATATTCCCCAAGATCAGTTTGATAATTTGATACTCAGCATGCCTAGGCGTTGTAAGGCCTGTATTGCATCGTCCGGGAGACATACTCCATATTAACCATCATACTAACCATGTTATACTGTTTTTTGTAAATAGGTTCTTTTTTTGAAATTTGCTCCAGGGAGTAAAAATCGCAATTTTTATTAATTAAAACATATAGCATATTTTTGCTCTTTACCTTTTGTTTAAATAAATTTTGTTAATGTTTGTTTTTGTTACAAATGTTTGCTCTTTAAGTCAAATTTGTTTTGCTTCTGTCTCTTTCTTTGCCTGAACTTCCTTATCCTTAATTTATGGACATGAGTGTACATATAGTTTAGTATGATTTATGATTTATTGAGCTCTCAAAAACGGTTACAATTTTGTTGTTGTTGTTGAGCGCTGCTAAAACAAAAAATCTTTGGGTGTTCGCCCCCTGCTTTGTAAAACATGTTGAAGCTGACATAAACGTTGAAGTTGATATAACCTTAAATACTAAAGTTGACATAAAGTATGTAATCGAAGAGCTGGTGAAAAATGGAAAAATTAAAAGATTAAATTGTAATTTATAATTTTTTTATGTAATTAATATATGAAATTTTGACTTCAAATACTTTTCTATCACTTATAGTTAGTTTAATATGATTGATTGGGCTCTTATAAGCGATTAAGATTTGTTGCTGTTCTTGTTGAGCACTCCTAAGACAAAATCCTGCTTTGTAAGAGTACAGTGAACTGATTGTCTTCGAATGCTTTTCAACTTTTCAACATCCTCAATTACGTTTCAAATTCAAACTCACTATACTTAACATAACTATCCCTAATTTCCAATCCTGTGATTACATAGTCAGTGATTACAATCAAGTGAATGAACCCAATGAAAGAATTGTCCTTTCTTAACTCATTTCACAATTGTTGCCGAGTGACCGTGAAGCACACCATGCATAAAATATGACCTAGACCAGCCAGTCTTTGCTCTCCCGTTTCCTCCTCCTGCGCCAATTAAGCCACATTTTTCGGGAGCAGGAAATCCCAATTAGCCCTTTCCGAGAACCTCATCTGCTTTTTTTTTAATGGACTAGGTTACTTCGCATACACAATGATGAAACGAACTTCCCTACTTTTGTTGTTGTTGTCCTGGTGATTGTGGTGTCTGTTGCTGACCACGGAAGTCGGTAAAGGTTGGCCTTCATTGGTTTGACATGAAATCAGGTTGAAATCCATTGGCCTTGGTCTTGACTTTTTTTTACATTTTATGAGGTAAAGTTCGTTGGTTAGTTATTCAGCCTTCAAAAATCTTCTAATATTCTATAGAAAGGTTAAGGCCTTGTAACTTAGTGGTTTCAGTTCCTACTAGGGGGACAAAGAATCTCAGATTTCACCTAAATGGTAAAATGCTGTGGTGTATGTCCGGAAGTTTATACATTTTCCATGGAATGTGTTTTTTATTGATTTATGTCATAATTATGCTATAAGAATTCTAATTCTTTGCCAGGGCTTTGCCTAAACATTCTACTTGCCCATGGCTGGTTCTACCCACTTTGCCTGCTTTAGACTTTGTATTCTTAATAACTTCTACAGGCCATGACTACCTACTGGGGGGACAAAAAAATTGCAGATTTCATTCTAAATACCAAAATCAGTGTATGACCGGACTGTTATAATCTTCCATTGATTGACTAGTATTGATTTATGTCATAGTTTTACTAGATATTCTGCCCCCTTTGGTCAACTTTTAGACTGTGGCTTACAGAGTCACCTGTATGCATAGGACTGGAAAAAACTTCAAAATGCCCTACTGTTCTTAACTTCCCTTTTTGTGTTACTAGTTATTCAATTCCTTCTATTAGCTCACACTCTCCCTATATATATCTTGAAATTTCAATCGTTCAAAAAATATTTTTTATTCATCTACTCAAGTTCAAATACATTTTTTTTGAACTTGATGTGTTTTTTCAAATATTAATTCAATAATTCAATTTAATTAATTAATTTTAGTTTTTAATTTAACTTGCATGTATCTACTTTTTAAAAAAATGAATAAAAAGTTATAAATGACTTCTGCAATATAGTCAAAAGTAGGAATTGACTTTTAGTTTTTTATATGTTTTTATGTCGTTCTTTACTGTATTGGGCCAAGTATACGCTCCTCAATCAATGACCAGAGGTTAGAGAAGGCATAGAATGAAATAATAATAATGATTATACTATGTTTAGTTAAGGTGTTTATTTCATCTGGGTGTATATTTATATTCAAAAAGGGTGTTGTTTAATTCTTTACGCAATATACCAAAGTGATTTTTAAAATAAAAGCTATATCAGTTTCTCTTTGATATGAACTCATTAGAGTCTACTTAAGCCTATCTAGCATCAAGACCACCCATAAAGTTTTTGCCGCCGAATTCAAACCCAAAACATACCATCCTCCCAAGTTTAAAAAAAAAAGAGCTTACAAAATAAAATTAGTTTATACTATTTTCAGACATAACGTAAATATAGCATATTTTAAAAAATAAACAAAACTAGTACAATAATATACAAAGTCTAAACTCAAAATAAAACAATCTTCGAGATTTCTTTTCAGCAAAAGCATCAATAACTTCTAACGGTTGCCGTCTAAACTTTCATAAGAAAAATTTCGTTTTGTTGTCTGAACATGATGGCGTGGTCTAGTCAATCCAAAGTTGTTTTTTTTTGTCGATTTCGTTGGCTAGATTTTTAGCTTCTAAGATAATACTGCCAAAAAGATTCATCCGATCTTAATTTAAAAAAAAAAAAAAAATTATTGAGCTATTTAATAAATCAATGGCTTGGTAGTTGATAATTTCAAAAAATTAGCAAAAAAAAAAAACTTTTAATTGAATTTTGACCGAAACGTTTTCAAAATAAATTTTTGTATATTAAAAAAAAAAATGACTTAAATTATAAACTTAAAAAAAAAAAAAAAAAGCCCACATTTTAAAATCAAATTCGTCCGCAAATTTTTGTGAAACCAATTTTAGAAAATTATCACATTATCGTGTAAAACCGCTTTAACATTATGATTACCGCTGTATTGCATTGATTAGCACAGCCGTGTTGTATTGACTAATTTATTTTAAATTACTTAACATCATATTACATCCAAGTTTTAGAGATGACATACATTTTAAAATCAAATTCTTACGGAAGTTTATGTGAGAAAACCCATTTTACTAATTTAGAATATTACCATATAAAACCTCTTTAAAATTATGATTGCAGCTGGGCTACATCGACTAACACAGCCGTGTTGTATTGACTTATTTAATTTAATCTACTCGTATTTAACATCACATTACATCCATGTCTTAGAGATTACATTAACGAAATTAATGCATTTCATCGAAATGTTTCTTGGATTCATTTTATAACAAATTCCTTTATTTACTCAGACTGGAGAAAACAAAGAATCAAGAAAAGGCATTTCTTGCAGAAATCGAAACCTTTGCTCGCAGCCGGAAATTAGGATTGAAAGACAACGGATAAGAGAAATTCCTGGAAATATCCTTAAAATCGGCATCGTTTGTCATCGTTTGGAAGCACAGAGATTCGGCAACCCCGTCTCCCTCGCACACAAGGATTTATGTCTTTCCAAATGGTTGGGAGATAAGATGGCTATTTATAGCGACATTAGCTTCTTGTTAGTATGAAGGAGGGTCTTACTGTAAGTGGGGCTTTACGTGGGACTGGTTACTTGCGCAATGCCCGTACATGCTTTAGGATGCAACTTGAACTAAGACTTGAAGAGACAACTTGCGCAACTTGTTTTTTTTTTTTTTTTTTTTTTTTTTTCAAATATTATCATGGTTGATTAAATTGTAAAGGAAAATAGAGGTTAAAATCCATTACAGAAATTTGTTTATTTTAGTTCGGATTGAATTGGTACTCAATATAATGCTTTAGAATCCATGGCGTTGCATGCACTAATAGCATTTATTAGCAAATTAAAAAAAAAAAAGAGCAAGGATGATTTTTAAAAATATGAGAAACATATTTATTTATAATAAATATATATGATATTGTCTCTTGCCATTTATATATGTTGTTGTTTCTTATCCTACTTGTCGACAGCAACATCTAGAGCAAGTCCATGAACTCGCCTGTTCTCGTGGAAGGAAGTCAGAGAGGCAGCTTCTGTTGTGATGGAGCATCTGTAGGTAGAAGTCTGACTTGGCTCGGTGTCGTTGAAGAAAGAAGGCAGTGCTTTTCAGGAGGACTTTCAGGTGGAACTATCTCGCATTTTCTTATCATATGAGAAAAAAAACCCGGAAAACTCCACTAGGTAGTCTGACTGACGAGGTAAGATGCTGAACATCATAAACGCCACCAGAATACCCCGTTTTTTGAAACAGTTTCTACAACTAAGATGCCAGCGGATTGAACCTCAGCCCTAATGTTCATCAGCGACTCACATGGCTACTGAGCCACGAGTCGGGCAGTTTAAACACTGATTAATACACGAAAGCAGAAATACAATTTATTTTTTAAAGATATATCGCTTATTAAAAGTAGCATTTATTGTTGTTTTTTATTCCACTTGTTAGACAGCAACATCTAGATCAACTGCATCCCCTTCCTACCATGTGTCCTCATGGTAGGAAGGGGAGCAATTTCTGTTGTGATGGAGCACCCGTTGGTAGATGTCTGACTTCTGACTTGGCCCCGTGTCACTGAAGAAGGAGGGAAGTGCCTTCCGGGAGGTCTTTCATTGAGAACTATTCCGCAATTACGTATCGTATGAGAGAAAATGTTGAAGACTTCCATCAAGTAGTCCGACTCGCGAGTCAAGATACTGAACATCACAAACGCCATCGAGTCTCTTCGTCTTTTGAAGCAGTGCCTACAACAAAGCCGCCAGTGGTTTGAGCATCAGCCCTAATGCTCACCAGCGGCAAACGTTGTCATTGAGCCACGAGTTGAGCACTTTTATAAATAAGTATACATATTGTAAATACTAGATATTTATTTTTTTTAGCTTAGTGATCTATACAATCTAACATACAATATTTATAAAGCATAGTATGCATCCTCATCATCGTTAGTGGCGCTACAGCCCCTGATGGGCCAAGGCCGTCTGTCTGCTGACAGATTTCGAGACAGAGGATGTTGTCTTTTTACAGGGTAGGCTTGTCAGCCATACACCCAATATTCTACAGTCATTTTAGACCGGTTAAAAATGGATTCTGGTTTACGGAATGGATAGTGAACTACGGTTTAAAATGGATTTCGAACCACCACAAACATCCATGGCAACGCCGGAATTCGAACCCGAAACCTGGAGCCCTAGTCCCTCGGCCATCAGGCCCCTAAACGTTGTATTACATCAGAAAAATATATTATGTATGCTCATGTTCAACGAGTTCTTTGTTTCCAAAATAGAGGGATCTTGTAATCAACTGTTTAACCGATTTATTAACATTTTTTTCCTAATTAGAATAGCTATAAGTCAAATAAATAAATAAAAAATAAATAAATAAAACCGCACAAATTTGTGTCAGTGGAACCCAGAAAATTCTGAACTTGCTATCATTTCATTAAAAAGGCAACACAGATGTTAAGTTTAACGGCCAGTTTTATATTATTTATTCACTTTAATGTCCCTTAACTGGCAACATCCGTTTACCTTGAATTCAACTAACGTAATAATACAAAGCCTGTGTTTAGCACGTCAGTACATTTTAAGCCACGTCAACCTCAATGAAACAAAACGCTTTGCGGTCAACTAATGACCGCGGAAGGGGATTGTTGATGTACGAGGCGGAAGAGGATAGTGGTATCTCTTCGTCCCTGAGACAGATTCCCCGAAAACACGTCGTTAAATCCCAGTGAAATTCCGTGCGGTTCCACCGCCTCAAGATTCGGATTTGTGGTTTGTGGATGGATTTCAGGTGGTAGCGGCAGGGCTTTATTTGTGTGTAACAGAAGAAGCGACGCGTGGTTCTCTGGCTTGAGGTTGGCGAACTTCTCTTATTTCTCTACGTGATTGGCGAACTGTTTTTATAAAGTTTCATTATTGTTACTTCGAAAAAGTAAGGAAGAATTAGAAAAATTGTGATTGCGAAATGTCTATTCATTGAATTCAATGAAATTTGGCGGAAACATTTATCAAAATTAGAACAAATTATCAAAAAGAAAACAATATGTTTATTTTCTGTCTTGAAAATACAAAAATTTGAAATTGACCAAAAACACAGCACTGGAGTTTAATGCGTGATAGCTTCAAAATGAAGTAAGATCATCCATTTAATAACTATAAAGGCACGATAGCAATATACCATGACGAAATGAGATTTATCAGTTAGTTGGCAGCAATATATCATGATGAAATGAGGTTTATCAGTTTAGTTGGCAGCAATGAAATGAGATTCATCATAGATGATGAAAGAAGTTTATCAATTTAGTTGGCTTTAGTTGGAAGTTATCAATTTAGTTGCTGTGTCAAGGAAGTTTGAAGATACTGAAAGATTGTAGGGGCTGGTTAAGTGCAGCAAAACCCATTGCCGTGTCACAAAAGTTTCAAGGCACTGAAGGGTTGTAAGAGCTGGTTAAGTGAAGGAAAATCCATTGCTGTATCAAGGAAGTTTGAAGATACTGAAGGGTTGTAGGGCTGGTTTAGTGCAGCAAAACCCATTGCTGTGTCAAGAAGTTTCAAGTCACTGAAGGGTTGTAGGGGCTGGTTAAGTGCAGCCATACCTAGAGCCTCCAAAAGCATACTAAATCAGGTTCAAGTTCGAAAACATGCTGGCCCATCCATACGCCCAATATTCTTCTCATAAAGGTAATTTTCCATTAACCGAGCTCTGTGAGGTCTATTATTATCGCTTACGATGAAGGAAATATTAATTGCACCTGCATAGGGTAGTACAATTGCATCAAGAATATCATCCCTGTATAACTGAGCAGTAATGGCACGTTTTGTTAGTGCAATTCAACCGTCCAAAAATACACCTGTTCATGTACATATACTGGAACCAGCAAATATTTCTCTTTCACAGATATGAATGGGATGATAATGAGTTTTCAGCTTCACCCAAGCCACTACGTTACTTTGCGAACAAAATTCTCATTATTGAGCTTGCCAAAGACAATCTTTCATATCGATATATTCGTAGTTATTTATTTTTGGCCATTTAATTGTAATTTTTCTGATTTTATCTTACATTTTGGAAACAACTGTAATAAGTATATTTATTTGCACTTTTCTTTAAACGCTCCAAAATTCAAAAATAAAACAAAAGTTATCTTAACATAATACACTCATGTCCATAAATTAAGGATAATTCAGAATCACACAAAAATTGAACTCTAAAAAAAATTTCACCTGTAGAATTATCACACACATCTTGAAGAAGAATATGCAAATTACAGGAAACCACCAGATGGCGTGGATAGTACGTCACAATGACGAGAGTGTAAGAGAGGGGCATATAAGGAATGGTGGCAAAGAAGTAAAATTGTTCACAAGCGCTTTTTAAAAGCTTTTCAGTGCAATAACCGCATAGTTATGGCACAAAGGAAGCATTTGGATGATTTTTTACGTGGTAGAATTATCGGACGACTGGAATGTGGACGTACCCAGCTGGAAGTATCCGAGGAACTTGGAATCGCCCAGAGTGTCATCTCCAGGCTTTGGCAACGATTCCAAGATGATGGTAATGTGAGTAGATGTTACAGCACAGGTCGCCCCCGAGTTACAACGCCGAATGAGGACCGGTATTTAGCAGTTACTGCCAAAAGAAACAGACGGAAGCACAGCATCAGACCTGTTTCGTCAGCTCTTCAGCTACCGGTACGACAGTTTCAAGGCAGACCGTGTACAGACGTTTAGGGCACATTGGTCTATATGCTCGTAGGCCTATCAGATGTGTTCCACTTACCGCAACTCACTGTCGCCTGCGATTAATCTGGAGTAGAGAGCATGCATTGTGGACACCGCAACAGTGGTCTTGTGTGATGTTTTCCGACGAGTCCAGGTTTAGTTTGCAGTCTGATTCTCGCCGGACTTTCATATGGAGAGCGCCAGGTACCCGTTACCACCAAGAGAACACCATTGAACGCCCCCGTTACGGTGGTGCAGGATGGCTCGTTTGGGGAGGAATTATTCTTGGTTCCAGAACTGACCTGCATGTTCAGAGTGTAACGATGACAGGCCACATCTATCGGGATGTCATTCTTGGACAATATGTACGTTTGTTTCGGGGGCGCCATGGGTGCTGAATTTCTGTTTATGGATGACAACGTCCGTCCTCACCGTGCAAACATTGTAGACGAATGCCTTCAATTGGAGGATATCACCCCTATGGATTGGCCAGCATACTCACCGGACTTGAATCCAATAGAGCATGGGTGGGATATGCTTGGCCGACGAATTGCAGCCCGTCAACTCCCCTCCCACCTTTCAACCGGAACTTCGAGGGCATTGCTTGATGAGTGGTGTAATATTCCCCAAGATCAGATTGATAATTTGATACTCAGCATGCCTAGCGTTGTAAGGCCTGTATTGCATCGTCCAGGAGACATACTCCATATTAACCATCATACTAACCATGTTATGCTGTTTTTTGTAAATAGGTTCTTTTTTGAAATTTGCTCCAGGGAGTAAAAATCGCAATTTTTATTAATTATGTCAAACATATAGCATCTTTTTTGCTCTTTTACCTTTTGTTTATAAATAAATACAAATAAATCAAATTTGTTTTGCTTCTGTCTCTTTCTTTGCCTGAACTTCATTATTCTTAATTTATGGACATGAGTGTACTTCTCCAGACACACACATAGACATATGTATATATATATTCTTCTTCATTGGCGCAACATCCCCATGGGGACCCAAGACCATCCCAGATTTCGAGACAGGAGATGTTTATCATTTTATGGGTAGGGTTCAGCCCTACGGCTAGTATACATATACATACATATATTGATATAAAAATGACGTTTCTAGCGCCGTTGGTAGTTTGACCCATGACTCCACACATACACACACAAATGGTTAAAATTAATGTATTATAAGACAGATATTTATGTTTCTGCACATTGATCTATACACTCACTGACCCTATAAATCACCATTTCGTAATGAATAACTTTTGGAATGTTCCTACGAAAGTAATAAAAGATGATGAAGAATGTCTAGCGCGAAGATCTAAAAATCTATAGAAGGAATTGTATTCTAAAAACTTCACATTTGTATACCGTGGTGGTGAAACCGGTGAAATATGGATTGTCTTCTTTTTTTTTGCTTTCTTTGATCGGTTCTTTTTATCTTTTTGTCTCCAATAGGATTTATGATATTCAGACCAATTTTTTAGGGATATTTTCAAAGATAAAAAAAAAAAAAACTTCGATATTATTACTTCTGAATAGTGTCTTTTACTAAAAAGCTCTCAGTAAATTCGAGCATTTTCATTTAAAAAATATGCATTGGACAAAATAAACAAGTAAGTACACTTAAGTAAAATATGTACGTATAAAGCAAAGTTTAGTACAAAAGTGAGTACACGTAGGTAAAGTAACACATATGCATACTCATTGAAAAAAAAAATAGGGAAGAAATAATGGATTTGAATGCATGAAGTATACAATTACAAAGCATTTAATTTTTAATCAAATAATAATTTCCTTTTCAATAATATTAGATTAAAACTAACGTACTTTGGAAAATATTAAACCTATGCACGACACATTTTGTTTTTGTTGTTGACCATTACCACAAATGCATTAATAACGCATTTTACAATTAAAAAAAAGGATTTAAAATATCTTTTATCTAAATAATAACTTTTAAGATTTATGATCTGATTCGAGCCGCAACCACCTTATTCAATTCACGTTCCTTAATCAAAAATCTTCAGCGTTCACTTATCTCATCCTCCCACTCTTTGAAAGAACTTAAATTGACTCACGCATCCCTTTCCCACCATGAGTCCAACAATTACCATTCTGCTGGCATAAATTGGTCCACTCTGGCAGAGGGTGCCATGAAACAATCCATTCATTCGCGCACACTCCTAATCGAATTCGGTTCCCAAATGCTTGCATCCCACTCCTTCGGAGAAACAAAAGAACTCCAACCCCACCCACCATCCTCGACCTTGGCCCCACCCACAGCTGAAGAAAACGGCCCTGACATTACACTGGGAACAGTGACACACATGCTGCGCTTGGATATCGTCCGCGGTCCTAACAAGGAAGTCGCTTCATCCACTGGCCATTTACAAAGCGCGGTGGGTGCTCTCCCTAAGTGCATGTTACCCACTGGCACAACATTAAGACCAACGTCGCTTCCCGGCATGGGGTTCGTGCCATGGGTTGGTAGGGGGTAGAGGAAAGGGTTCGGCTCGGCCTCATTCTGATTCTTGCAGAAAAAGCATTGGACAGGAACCAAATAGTAGCATCGATTTAAGTAAGAGGAAATATTAATAATTTTATGAAAACGTCATACTAGAATTTATATTGTTATTTATTCAAAAGGTGGCTTATCAGTAGGGTATTTTTACGTGACTGGATTTTTAATCAGATATAATCAGATATGATGACCGAATTGCTAGCGCCCCGACACTCGATACCCCAGGTTTCGAGTTCAAGTCCCGTCGGTGCCATGGATGTTTGCAGTGTTTCGGAATCCACTTTAAACCATAGGTCCTGGTCTAATAGGGATTGTAGAGCGTTGTGGGGGTAGTGTTACTTGCGTCCGTAGTATATCTTCAAGCTACATCAGCCCCTGGGCCCTAAACGAGTAACAGCGATGCAGCCCTTGCTTATGGCATAAAGATTAACTGTCTCTGTATTGCCACCTGCATTAGAACAACAATAATCAGAAATTCTCTCTTGTAACCCTGTAGTTGTGCTTTCTATCTTATATTGCAAGATGACAACCATTTGATTTTGTTAGTGGCATCACCATAGATTCTGTGGGGCCTGATGGTTGAGTGGCTAGCGCTCTGGCGCTCTGGTACCACAAGTTTCGGATTCGAGTGCCAGCAGTGGCATAGATGTTTGTAGTGGTTTGGAATCCACTTTAAACCGTAGGTGCTGGTCCAATAGGATCTTAAAGCGTTGTGGTGTAGTGTTACTCGACATTCCATAGCATATCTACCTCTGGGTAGTGCTAAATGAGAAATAGCGTTCGTCGGTGCAGCCCACAAGACATGCCTTCTTCAAGGCTTGTTTGTATTGGGCTGTTCGCAGGAAATGGCCAATACGACCAGTTCTCGACGTAATTAAAAAAACAATAGATTCTGTAATCTCAAAACGAATAGAACTGGTGGAAATTATGGGAGTGAATCTCACAACAACAGTCTTGTTTGGAATATTCTGGATTTTCTCAATTATCTTGAAACTCCTCCCAGAAGGTAAATTTTATTTCCAATCCATTCTAAAAGTTTGGAGTCCTGTCTGCACAATCCTCAGTCTACTTGGAAGTTGTATCTTCATTCTTTTTCCATTGGTTGGACTGTTCTAACATATGTCTTGGACCGATCTACTATTAGGCTTATCACCATCAAAAGAAAGATAGTATTTTTAATTTAGATACTTAAACATATTCGTATTCTGTGCTCTTTTTATACCTATAGCTGTAGTGGTTCATGCTGAAATCAGTTATACGGCTTTTGTCATGATACTATACAGAAAGGACCTATAAAATCGTTACAATAAGAAATCAACTTGCCTGACTCGTAGCAACTTGCGCCGCTGGTGAGAATTGAGGTTGAGGATCTATTCGCTGGCGGCATTGCTGAAAACAGTGTTTCAAAAACGATCAGATTCAATGACGTTTGTGATGTTCAACATCTTGCCTCATGTTCTCGTAAGCCGTAGGTCCCTTTTTGCCGTAGGTCCCTGTCTAACATGGCTGTAAAGCGTAGGACTGACAACCCTACCCCTTAAAACCCACCCGAGCCAAGTTCCAGACTTCTACCTACAAGTCTGACTTGGTCCTGAAGTCCTACCTTCTTTCATCACAGCAAAGTTGCCCCCTTCCCCAAGAACACACGGGTTCATGGACTTCTACATATATAATGTCGATGTTAAGCAAGCCTGTCGTTCAAGTGGGATAAGAAACAAAAAAATAACACTAAAAATATTTTAAATGTCATCAACTCAATAAAAGATTAGATAAATAAAGATTTGTGTAATATCTTTAATCCAAGATTATGAAATAAATTTTTGAGAGATTTAAAACTCTAATCATTTGATATGCAATTAATTCTCCTAAATTGGCTGATATGTTCTATTTGGAAACGCAATACTTCGAATGGGCAGTTTTGAAAGCATTTAATTCTTCTCTAGTTCTGTATTTAAGCTTCTGGGGAATAGGATAATAAATGAATTGAATATTTGAAAAGAAATTACCATTCGAAATTTTTTAATTCGGATGCATGTGATTGACTGATTAAATATGTTAAATTATTACTTACTTGCTTTTATTAATTATAATGAAATTATAATGTTCATTAAACAACAATAGCCTTAAAATGAAAACAATTATGATATTATAGTGTGCAGTTTGGACAGTCAGACTTAACTGGATGTTTACTGTTGTTGGCTATTAGACATATCTAGACAAGCCCACGAACCCATATGGACTCTTGGTTGAAGGGACAGGGGGGGAGTTTCTAACGATACAGCACCCATAGGTAGAAGTCTGACTTGGTTCCGTGACGCCTAACACTCTACAGTCATAGTGATGGGACATACGGTTTAAAATGGATCCCGAACCACTACAAACATCCATGGCTCGGAGCGCCATAGCGCTAGACACCCCGGGCCATTCAGGCCGCTAACTGGGAGTGGTTAGGTTAAGTATATTATTATAGTGAGGTATAGCATATTATTATACTTTAGGCACAGGTTTGAGAGCCTCGCCAACTTTATTGACACACGCAAAACACCACTCACGTACAATTAACGACAGATCATATTGAACACATTTGAAGACATATAATTAAAGATTCTTGAAGGATTCCACTTCTAAGCCGAAAACTACTACTGGCTATGCAGGAGGAGCGAAATATACCTCATTTTCCAGTGAGAACCTATAGGCCAACTAATGCACGGATTCTTCTAATACATAGTTTCCTCGAGAAGAGAAACTGTAAACTAAAACTTTCTCAACAGAAGCGCTCCACTTGCTCCTCGGGTGAGTCTCGAGTCCTACTGACCATTTCTCCTGAACGCCACAGAGTGTTTGCAGTGGGCATGTTTGGGCTTTGGTACGTAGCTCTAGTGTCATTTGGTTCTCACTTTTAGGCCGTACCAGGACCTTCTCAGTTTAACGGAATCTGAACCACCACAAACATCCACGCCACCTGCCAGTATTAGCTTCAGGTTCTTATTCGTCGGGTACCAAAGGACAGAACTCCAAATCGATTCTTCAGGAGGAAGCATCGCTTACAGCATTCTTTGTAGATGATGTACTGGATGATCCTACTAGAAATTTATCTACACTCTCCGTCCATTAAAATATTCCCATTTTTGGAAATCACATAATGTAGGGCTTTTTTCTTTTGAGCTTTAATTGTTTTTTCTCTGTGATCTGTTCTACTGTCAATTTTGGTAGCACTTATAACATTAAGACCAAAAGATATTTTTAAATCATTTTTATAGGAAATTATTTTCACTACATTCCAACCCAAATAATTCTTATGGATGGTTTTGAGCGTGAAA
>BPLR01011517.1:0-127275 GCA_021605095.1 Caerostris extrusa | reverse complement strand
TGTTTCTAGTAAAATATTTCCTTACAGCATTCATTATATTACAATAGTGTGATGGAAGAAAGACTAATTAATGACGACATCAGACTAATGAGAATTTTGCAGATATTCTCTCATGCTTTTACCACAGAAACCTTATAATTAACCACAATTATCCTGGAATATTTTTACTTTCTCTTCCCTTCGAGAAGACTTTAGTGTTACTTTCTATTAGGAACCAAACTTTTTCCTTCTTTCCAACCATAAAACCAAACTATGGCTAACTATACAGGTATTTCGTAGAACTTATGTTTGCATTAAACTATGTAAACTTCAAGTGTGCTACTTCTACTGACTTCTATGAAACTGTTAAGCAAAAAGAAATGTACAAAAATTATTTCATTTTTGTAGAAAATGCATACATTTATAAAACATACAAGCATATTTGTTTTTCAAAGGTATGGAAATATAATTCGATTGATACGACAATAATTAGTAATAGCTACAAATAATAACAGCAATAATTATCAACAGCTACAAACAATAACAACAATAATTAGCAACAACTACAAACAATAACAACAATAATACAATAATAACAATAGCCAATAATTTAATAGTAAGAAAGTTATATGATTCAAAAATGCAAATAATTTTATACATTCTTTTTTTTTTTCAGATATCGATATTATCAAAATGTATGTACCTCGAGTTATTCTTTCGTATGGTGGACTTGGGAAAGATGGGAAAAAGAAATTGATTGGATGGCACTGAATGGCATAAATTTGCCACTTGCATTCACTGCACAAGCTATATATATTATAAGGTATGGTAATGTGTTTTATTAAAAAATTTTTTTTTTTCACTTTTGAAAATTAAAACAAATAATCATTTTACTGTTAATTCTAGATTGCGTAAGTTTTTAAATACTTACTTGGCAGATCTATAATAACCCTCTTATTGACAATAAATTATTGAAAATGGAAAATTATATCAAAAATATATTTTTAATTTGAATAATATTCTTTACAAGCTTTCCTTTGTATTCCAAATCTACATGCATAGAATTGCAAATGTTCAATATATGTGCATATTCTCTAATTTTAAATATTTAAAAATTTAAATTTCAAGAGTTTAATCTAAGATTTCTCTGCAAATACATATCAACAAAACAAAAAAGAAAACAAAATGTAAGAAAGTAAATATTTATCCCATTTTTTACTTGTTATCTTTCAATAACATTGAAATTTACTTTCCTATCCTTCCCTTTTAATAATAATATAAAATTATTCTTTACCATGGCATTGCATATTATGTTTGTCCATTATTATATTCAATACAAAACAAGTAATTATATATAAAGCTGAATGCAGAAATACATTTGAAAGAAACATTGGTATTATTTTTACAAATTTCTAAAATTCTTTAAAGAAATATCTAATTTTTGAAATTTTAGATTTATCTGTAAAAATCCTCAAAACTTTACTTTATCATGTTCGTTATTTGTTATATATTTTTTAAGAGTTTCCACAAGAGGCTTATAAATATAGAAAGTTATCTAAAGACAGCTTCATAATATCAGTAAGTTTTATGAGACCAAGCATTTTCCAGACAAGTTTACAATGCTGTTAGTTATAAAACACAGAGGAGCTTTTTAGTTTCTATTTTTACTTAATGTACATTTCTATGTAAATAAAATATTTTTTTATATATTAATGCACATAAATTAATAATGAGTTACATTCATGTAACTTCTATAAATTGAAAATGTATATCTTATTTAATACAAAATATTCATTTTATAAATGCGTCTATTTACTATGCTTTTATTTAGCAAGTTGCATATTGATGGAAGGCTTTAAATATAATATGTGTTGAAAATTAATTCGATATATGTAAAGTTATAATATTTTAGATTTCACCTTTCTATCTGAGCTTTTTTGAATTTTTAATTATGTGTTTGAGAAAATTCATTTGTTTAATTTTTCTACAGAATTATAAATTTTATATTGAAAATAATAGTTTTTAAATAGAAGCAGGCAAATACGGTAATAAAAATCTTGGATTAAAAAAGATGAAAATGAATTTTACAGACGTTTGAAGTTATATACCTAAATAACCTAATAATAATACCTAATAATATACCTAAATACCTTTAACTCAAGAATAGGTAGATTAAAATTTTTTATTAGTTTGACGTAAAAACACATATCATGAAAAAAAATAATATTCAAGCCTTTGGTAAATTAAGTATAGGCCTTTTATTCCATAAATCAATAACATTTACGTTAAATTAATATTTTATTAAATGGCATATTAATACAAAATTTATCATTTAAAGTTAAGTTCTTTTAAAATTCATTTAATATCTTTAAAAGTGTAACAAAAGAAATACCTAATTTGTTACGAGGTTCTCTTGAAAGGCAACACTTAATTTGTAGTTAAAATATAATAAAATTTGCGATATTATATATACAAAAAAGAAAAAAGAAAAAAAAATTGAATATCCAATTTATGCAGCAGAATATTTATATTTTAAATTATCTGAAGAAAGGGAAATATTACAAAATTCAATATAAATAATAAATGGTTTATTAAGTATCAATTTCTTAAAAAATGATGATATTTTCTAATGATTATAGTCTAAATATGGTATTCGCTGTTATTTGAATCCTATCATAGTGCATCATTACTTTTCTAAATTTTTAAATACTTTTATATTAATTTTTGTGACATAAAGCACAATATTTTATGTGACTGGAGAAATCATTTTATATACTAATATATCCCGTTTTATTATATATGGAATTCATACAACTGCATGCTAAGGATGGCTAATACTAAAATACTTTAAAATATTATTAATATATATTTAATTGCAAGCTAAAATATTTCAAAATGTTTTGAAAGAGACTATATATTAGATATTCTATTTGGGACATATTAATTAATTGAGCCAAAAGATTAAAATCGATATTAACATTAGTAATGATTACCACGAAGAAAAAAAAAGACTAAGATTAAAAAAAAATGACGACGAAGATAACATTATCTAAATAAGGATTAGACAAACTCATCTTCTTAAAATGAGATATCCATTTATTAAATGCTGATTAACTATATGATTTAATTGCTCTGATATTCTATAAAATGCTGAATTTTCTTTTAATGAAAAGAATATTTATTTTACGTTATTTTCTACATTTGTTTCTCTACATGTGTTTTATACATATGTTTTATAAAAGTATTTTTTAATATATTCGATTTATAATCTAAAATCTCCTGATAATTATCCTCCCTTGATGATAGCATGAATTTATTAACTTTTGAACAGAGTAAAAGATGATTACCAACATGAAATTTTGAGAGGTAATTCCCAACGTTATTTGAAGTAATGGCGTACCATCTATTAAATGTCCAGAAAACATACTCGGGGGGATTCATGATTCTTGTATTGTTTTTTTTTTGGCCTCATGGAAATATATTTCTGTTTTTCCCAGAAAAACATTTTTGTCAAAGATAAAATTTAGTTTCGTAAATGTTTGTTCTTTGTAACATTATCAAAAGAAACTAACAAATGTGCTCCAATTTAAAAAATAGAAATAAATGTAATTTTTTGCTACCACTGTAATTTTTTGCCTACTTAGCTTATTGTATATGACTTATATATATACTTCAACTTCTATTTATTTAAGATAAGGTATATTGTTTTCTTAAAAAAAAACCATAATATTTGTTTTTTACCAACACGTTTAAGTATAACTAAATGAAGTACATAAATTCTATTTGAATTGAACCCTTCCTTAATTATCTGAAATGTGAGGATGAAGATAAAATAATTTCATTGTTTTTATAAGCTATTAGATTGTACAAATTTTTAGCATTAGTTATTAAAAAAACTGGAGTAGATGAATCTGTCATTCACAGAATAAGAAGCAGAAAAGGCAAAAACAAATTTACATGAATATAAATATATATATTAAAAATTACTTATATGGATTATTTTTCAAAATGAGATTAAGCTATTCATCATTAATAAAATCTGATACATCTTTAAACATTGATGGCTGCAATACATTTATTTCGGAAAATAAAACAAAATACAACAAATGCGATAATATTTTCAACTATATTTGTATATTTTGAAGCAAGAAATTTAATTAATAATATGAATAGTCAATTTCCAAGAATTCAGATTCTTTACGGAAATATTTTGGCCTACAAATTTAAAAGGATGCCAATGAATATATCATCATGCAAATTGAAAACACTTAGGTATTAATATGAGTAATTAGATTTGAATATAATATTCTTACTCGAAAAATACTAATGTTGTACATAATGCACCATGTTTAATAATTAAAATTTGTAACTTTGCATAGAGTTTTAAACAAGCTTATTAATTATTTCTAAAATCATTATTATTGAGCAGACAGACACTCAGCAATCTATTTAACTTTTAATGATTAATGTAATGCAGAATAAAATTGTGTTGCTTCTTGAATTAGAAATGAGAAATAAAATATGAATGTTTCTCATTGTTTGGAATATTTTTATCACTTACTATAACTAACAATCACTTCAAATCATTTTCAATTTGTTTAGAGGCAAACCATTTTTATTCTTTAATATTTATACACTGGAAAAAAATTATGTGCGCATTCATTAAAATTCAGGGAATTATACCATTATGTCTCAACCCAAAACATATTTTAAATATAAATGTTTACTGTCTTTAGAGATAAATATTTCAATATTTTAATAAAAAAAAAAACTTATTTTAATTTATACAAAGTTTGTAAATGATTAAAAATTGTGATAGGTCTTCTCTTAATATTTAAAATAATAAAAAAAAAAGATTTCTTAATGAATTAGATTTTGTTGGCGTACATGCCTGAGGACAAATTTAATCAGTGCTTATATAAAAGAAAACATAAATACTTATAGTATTTTTATATTCCTTTAATTTATTGGTTTTTATCCTAGGCTGTGTTAAGTATTTTTAATAAGATAGTTTGTAAACATATTATGTAATTTATATGAAATAGATGTAATTTTATTCTTAATAGAGGTAGTTTTGATCTTTCGAAAAATAATTTGGTGAATTAATGAAGAGCATAAACTACCATCACCGAAAATATTAAGAAAAGGTATACTACAATAAGCAACTGATAAAAGAATGTTATTTATTGTTTAATATGCAGAAAAAAAGACTAAGATGTTTTAAATTTTTTTTCAAGTAGTTAAGATTAATTCTCTGTTTGCTAAATGCTCATAGATAGTAGAAAATTTTTCTGTATTTAATTATTTTCTTATTAAATATGTAATCTTATACATTATTAAATGTTTACTAAAATTAATAAATATTAGTTCTGAAATAAAAATAAAACTAGTCGATTTAGAATCCCATTAGCGAAAAATGAAATATTCTATTAAAAAGGACTTCTGCTAGATAAACGAAATTTGGGAGGCGTGTTTGCACATCTGAAATATGATGTCTTTTCAAATTCTGCACTAGATAAATTAGTGTGGCGTTAATAGCGTCATTATGTACATGGAAATCACGTTTGCTTTAAACATGAGAAGTAAACTTCGTTAGCACTATTTATCTTCCCGAATGGGTGTTGTAAGCTAGACTTGAGTCAAGAATGTTTTTAAGGAGACGAAAAGGTAATATCAGCTGCTTATTGAGTTTGATGATTGAGGCCGTGTAATTGGGCTGTAAGAAGGAAAATTTCTTTTTGTAATATTGCTGGAAGACTTGGCTGTGATGTATCTACTTAACATGATTTTTGACAGTAGTATACATGGGAAAGCACTGTGTCAAGACGATTGGAGCCAAGCAGCATTCAGACCACTACTGATAGAGAAGACCATATTCGCTGCATGATTGTAGCACATCGTATTGCAACTGCAACAGAAATTCGATCTTCTGTTGGTCCCAGAATGGCAGATAGAACTGTAACAAACAAATTACTTGAGGGACAAATTCGAGCCAGACGCCCTATATTGCCCATGTCACTAACTCTAAATCACAGTTATTTGTGACTTTAGCGGTATCAAGCTAGGGAGTAGCTCATAGGAGAAGGAGGGTAGAGTGGAGATCTATTGTATTTTTGCAAATGAGAGCCATTTCTATCTTGATGTCTGTGATGGTTGTTTGTTGGTTAGAAGGAAGTAAGGTGAACGCTTGTGGTGAATCTGTCTGAGTCATAGATACACTAGATCTACACTTGTTCTTGGAAGAAATTTATTATTGCAGCAGGGGCGCTCTCGTTGTTATGACAGCAAATTTGTACGTCAAACTGGGGATTGTGCTGTCATTTTTGATCACTATTCCACGAGAAGTTTTCCAATAAGATATTGTTTATTCCCATACTGCTGCTATCACCCATCGTATTTTACTAAGTGTCGACATGCTGCTTTGGCCAGGTTTTTCTTTCTTCGAGCACGTATGGAGCATTATTCGAGATGTCAGTGTTGATGTGATTGACCAATTATAACAAGCATGGAACTCCATTCCACAAATTGACATACAGCACCTGTACAACACAATGCATGTGAGTTTGCATACTTAAATTCAAAATTATAGAGACAACAGCAGTATCACCATTTTCATTTAAAGTGCTTATTTTTGCTGGAGACGGTAAAAATGTGAATTTTCGTTAACGGTGTTAACCATTAATTCTAATTCAAATTAACAGTTAATTTTAATAATTAATAATTTAAACAGTTAATTTTAATACTCCTTAATTATTTAATTTGTGGTTAAGTTATGTATATGAATATCATATAACCAACAGTATTAATTTCAACTGTAACGTAGAATATATCGAAAGACCTATCAAGTGAAATGCTGCGTTTTTGTGTTATATTTTTTGTATCCAACAATTGCCCTAATTTTTTTCCTCTGAAGAAAATTCAATTTTCTAATTCAATTTCTACTGGACTAAAATACATTAAAAAGGGCATTTTTATTTATTTTTTTCTTAAAATTTTATATTAAAAGAGATATTGTTTTTAAGTAAGATTTGTTGTTAAAATGTTTTAATTATAATGAATATGATTAATTAAATAAAGTTAACAATTTATTTATAACTGCAAAAAGATTACAGAAATTTTTTACAAAAAAATTTGATAAAATAAATATTGTTTCAAATATATGAATTTTTTCATACTTAAAATTGCAGTCATAAATTTATTCCTAAAAAAAATCGATTTGTTGATCCATTTATGAAATAACACTTTTTTGGAAGAATTTTTGTCCAATATTTAATATATTCCAAATAATGAAGATACATTATTGCTCGGTTTTAGTTAATATTCTTTATTTCAACAAGTTTTATTGATAAAAAAAAGTAATAAATTAATGAATTACAATTAAGAAAAAAATACGTCTATTATATAATATCATATCTTATATGCATTATATATTATCGCAAAGTATCATATCCTTAAAATATTTCAGCAATCGCATTTGAAAATATTCATTGTAATATATATCTGTAATTACATCATGCAAAAGCAATTAAAAAATGATAAAATATAAAAAGGCCCAAACAATCAATCAATAAATAGTAACCATCAAGCGACAGAAATATTCAATAAGATTGCTTTAAGAACAAGTTATATACATGCTTTTAAATATGCTAAACCGTATATGAAGTTAAAAAGTAACCCAGCCGCGATTTCAAGAATTATATTTAAATAGAGTTAAATTCAACGTAATTCTGATAGATATGCTATCTAACTTTTCCCTGCCAAGAATTTGAATTTTTAACAGCCTTTAAAATTAATTGCTAACATCAAATCCAAGCTTACCCAAGATCGGAATCGACTGGCGTTAAAATCTTCCTAACGCCAAGATTGCAAAAGCAGTGTTAAATAACAGTTGAAATCAACTGCTAATAAACCTTCCCTATCCAAAGAGATCAATTCAACTGCATTTACAACAACAAAAAAAAAAAAAAAAAAAAGGTAGCCACTCCTACCGGCATCTAGTGTCGACATTAGATACCACTGTTAAAAGTAACCATTGATTTTTTGTTTTGTCAACTAGGGTTTACCGCTAATTCTCGCAACGCAATTTAGCTAAAAGTTACATTAATACTTGTACATGACAACTTCTCACGCATACCTTAACCTGTGATCGTGAAACTTTAGTCAGATAAATATGTTACCTAGACAAACGTTTTACCTAAATTTCATTCATGTAAGTTATTTATTTATTTATTTATTTTTTTTTTTGGATTTCATTTTCCACCAGTGTATATATATTTTATTTTTTTATAGGCTGGTGCACATATAAAAGTGTATTTCAAAGATTTACTAGTATTTTTATTCTTTTAAAAGAAATAAAATTTTCTGTTTTTAGTGCATGCATTTATATATTCATTTGAAATTATATTTTTTCTTGATCATTTTAATGATATATTTTGCAGACGAGATATTTTAGAAGCTTCAAGAATGTCAATTAATTAATTTTCTTCCTTGAACATTCTAACTGATAACTATTTTGTTTTCTTTAAAATATCAGACATATAGTTTAATTAAATTTTTTAATATATTTATAATATTTCAGGAGCTTTAATTACAAATAATTGTAGAGATTTGATTAATTTACTTCGTTTCGAAACTGTTTTAACTAATTGACTTTCTGTAATATTTAATAGTTTCGATTTCTATTAATTTAAAATAATTATTTCGCTGCAAATGTATTATTCGCAAGCGTTAAATTTATAAATCATTTTTGTGTATTCTTTTTATTATTACAAAAATACCATTTTTTTGTTATTCTTCACAGGTTTTCAAAGAGATAAACTTTACAGATCATGATATTGAGGTATTTTTCACAGGTCCTGGATTTTTGGCATGGTATGTTTTTAGAATAAATTTTAAAACTATAACTAATTTAAATAGAAAATCTTAAAACATCTCAAAACAAAAACTGTAAAATGTTTTTAACTTTATTTATTACACAGCAAATTAATATTCTAAAAGTATTTCATGGAAAATAAAAAAATACTGAAATTAATAATTGGTCCTTATTATTTATTAATCTTATTTGTCTTCATTAAATAAATTATATAGATATTTTATCTAACACCATACAATTGTTGCCTTACAAAATATTTTTTTCTTTTATAATTGATTTAAAATATAATTTTTAAGAAAATTGAAACATATAAACATTATTTAACAAATTTGTAAATTTATTTATAATTATGTATTTCTCATAAGCAAATACATCAAAAAATTAAAAAGTGACGATATATTTTGCAGACGAGATATTTTACACATTTCAAGAAAATCAATTAATTAATTTCCTACCTTGAACATGCTGAACTGATAAACAAATTGTTTTCTTTTTAAAATATCAATCATATATTTCAAGTCAAATTTAATTAAAACTTCGCAAAGAACTGAATGTATCTGTACAATTGGTAATATTTTTTTTTAATATTTTATAAAACGACAATAACTATATAATAAGAACTACGACAGAAGGAAGTAGTGAAGTAATTGCATCTATCAGTCATTAGTGACTGAAGTAATTGCATCAAAAATTCAAAAGAAGTTATTCTCAGTTTCTGAAACATCTTATAACCATACGTGTAGAAGACATTCATTGATTCTCTTACATAACTAAGTCTACAGTATAAATGATTTTAAGTATAAGTTCATTGAAGAAGTTCTAAAAAACAGTCATGGCTTTTAGAAATCGAAATCGGACAAACGCTTCTTGTCGTGGTCTTTTAGTAAAAGTACAGAAATCTTAGGTCTTCAATCATTTATGTCTTAGATTTCATATATAATTATAGATTTTTTTGATTTTTTCAGCTTCAAATAGAAATGAATCTGGGATTTATAGATTGATATAATTTTAAAACTTTTTCAAGCAGAAATACGTTTATTTATTTCCTCATATATCATATTTAAAAGAAATGCATTGAACTACAACGCTTTTTTAAATTGGGGATATTTCTAAAGGATTTCAGCAGGTATAGAAAACTCAACAGAAGAGATTCTTGGATCGAAAAGGAGAATAACTCTTTCCGCATTTATAGTATAATGTCAACAATTGTCTCAATTCAATACGAAAAAGTTTTTAACCTTCCATTGAAAAGCTATTCTATATTTTTGGCAGACACATAAAAGAAAGAGGTTCAGAAAGAATCCTTAACTTTGACATATAGTACTACCCATTCGTTAAATATGTGCCCTCAGTTTTGTTTTGAGTATTCAAATCCAGTGGTTCGTAAAACAGTTTGAAATTTTATTGTTGTAATATATTACACTAAAATCACAAAATATTGACTCTTATAATGAATTCAAGAAACACAATAGTTTTTCCACTTTCTTACCCTTTAAAATATTTATTTTTATATAATATAATAAATAATATATCACATGTCTAGAGGCTAAAAGTATCGAAATTATATGCTTTTAATAACACTACCTGTACTAAATGACTACTTTAGAGACAAATTGTTTTTTACTTCAAATTAGCTCAAAGTATTATTTTTTAGAAAACAAAGCAAACAATCAGTATTATAGTAATTTCCTTTTTCATTGAATATTAAGATATTCAATAAACTACTTCAAATTATAATTATAGAATTGTATTCAGACGATACATATCTTAAGTCCCTAAATATTATACACAGTTTTTTAGAATAAGAAACATGATATTTATTTATTGTGTTCGAATATTTTTTCAAACCCATGAATATTTTCAATCTATGTTTTACCTAATTGGTATGGCTTTACAATACGACTTAAGTTAGTTTTGCAAATAATACTTCAGTGAAATATTTTTAAAAAATTCATTTCTCTTTATAATTTTTTTCTTCTCGGAAAGTTCCCGTAAATAGCTAAATGGAAAAGGGTTCAGATTGCTCTTAAATTAATTTTATTTTGGCGAAAGTACGAAAATAAAATTTTTTCTAATGTAAGATGATTCAATCGTTAGATACAGCATAATATTCTTTTATGAATTTATTGTATTAAGTAGGTATTTAAAAGTTGGATTTAAATTTGATAAAATTTATGAGCTAATGTTAAAAAAAACAAGTGCGTGTACTTAAATTTCAAATTAGCAATCATGCTATATTATTATTCTGTATAAAAAACAATTAAAAATTAGAATATTTTCAGTTTGAATTTGATTTTGAGAAAAATGATGTTATGTATTCAAACTGAATAAGTAAATAAATGAATAAATTTTCTATTTCAAGGAATCGAATGGGGAATATGCAAGCTTGGGTAGGTCCATTAACCCAAAACTGGCACACAAATCAAATAGCACTCCAGCACAAGATTCTTGATCGGATGAGAGATTTTGGGATGACACCTGTCCTTCCAGCTTTCAGTGGACGAGTAGTACCTGCATTTACTAGGTGAGATATGTTAAGAGTTTTATATATTTCATCAACTTTTCTTTATAAACAAGAACATAAACTTTAAATTATCTAAATTGTTTACCTTTTATAATTACCAGGTATAACAACTAAAGTTCGATTTTCAATTTTCTAAAAAGAAAATTTTAAAAACAAAGATTTTCCCAATTGGAAATATTGTATAAAGAAATCAGTGTTTATGGTTTCGGCAAAAATAATTATTATTATATAAAAATCAACATCAACAGAAAAAAATTATGCTTTTTTGTTTCATACTTTGATATGTTGTTTAATATCATTTAGAATATTCGCCTATATAAATTATTCTTTATAAATAATACTTACTATATGAATATTTATTCATATAGTGAGTATTATTTATAAGCACATTATATGAATAAACCAAGCAATAAAATTAAGCTTATTATCCTACTCGCATTCCTTTGAATAAAATTAAGTTTAATATCATACTTGCATTCCTTTGAATATAATTTAAAACCATTAAGTTAAAATGTTCGGCAGCTTACTTTTGAAATACGTTAATGTATAAATAAAAATATAAAAATTAATAGTCAGAGAATTTATACCTTCACTGCTTTATCTAATCTGCTAAGAAAATTATATGCATAAAAATTTAAAAGTTTGTTGAATTTTAATTTATTATTAAAATACGACTTTAAAGTGGCATACAGTTTATTCATAATTTCTCATATTATGTTATATATCTCTGTTCATCTTACCTTCAGTGATGTATTAGATAACACTGGAAGATGTAATACATACATGGTATCCGTTCACTTCTTATTTATGTTTCCTATACGCTAAATTGATCACATTTAAACATTATTCTTAATAGTTATATTTTACTAAAATTTAAATAATTTTCAAGAAATTATTTTTATCCTGTGTTTTTCTGATAAAAACTCATATATGCCTCGTTAAATGCATTTTCATTGTTTAGATACTGACTCATCAGTTCAATCTATTGACTGTTTTTTACTTTTAATGAATTACTAAGTCCCAATAAAACAATATACAACATAACATTCAATTAGAAATTTAAAAATAACGTTACATATATTGCTCTTTTAATAAAAATGACATGTAATTCTTCTCTTACATACAAAAGCAAATATACTAAAATGTTTTTTGTGAAATTTTTAAATTAAAAAAATATATCGTAAAAGTTTATGAAAGTAATTCATTTTATTAAACGTGACTTTCTGATATTCTTTTCTTTTTTTATTAAACGTGATTTTTCATTTGTGATTTCAATTTGTTTCAAGCATCATACGTACATGATAATAGATTGATTTCAAATGATGTCATTTAACCCAAAGTCATTCTCCACTATACCGGCAGATATGTAAAAGATTGTAGCTTCACCCATGAAGCACAAAAAAAGCCTTCTACACTACAAATCCATTTTGTGACCTTAATGTGGGGCTGATACGTTTAGAAATCGCATTCAAAAATCCATACCATCCTACAACGGTTTAAGTAAATCGTGCCCATCACCGTCAAAGATAAAAGACAATTTGACTCGGATCCAAAAACCTTCAACTTGAAAGCCAATGCACTATCCATCAGATCACACCTTTCAGGAACTGAACTGTACATTGAGAGTTAGTGTTTTTGATATGGATAATTTATAATTGATAAAAATGGATTGATTCATGTTCTTTGCAGAAATTTTCCTGATGCAAACACGACATATCTGAACAGAACCTGGGCGCATTTCCAACCACCATTTGGATTGTAAGTAAATATTTCTTGGATTTTTTACTTATCACAAAGAGTTACATATTTCATATTTGTTTTGTTCTTGAAAGCACTTTTCGTATGTATTATTATTATAATTTATTCGAAAAACATGAAAGCACTATCTACAAGAGTTTTTATAATAAAACAAAATTTTAATTTGAACAATAAATTAACTTATAATGGAGTTTAAGATTTACGAAAATACCTAGCAAATAATTGGGGAGTTTCAAATTTCTTTTTAAAGTTCTTTTTATAAATAATAGTATAATCACATTTTTAAACTAAAAATTAAAAAAATAATATTAATAATTTATCAATTCGCGCCGAATAACACCAAATCTGCAAAACTTCTACCAGGTAGTCCAACCGTCCAAGCCTGTTTCAACTATGATCAAGTCTTTTCTTTTTTTAAATCAAATCCTGCACGTCGCTATAGAATATGAACCTCTGCCCAGTTGCATGGTACCCCGCTTGAGTTAAATGGGATTGTCATTCGGGTTAATAAAAATGCCGCCCAAAAAATACCTGCCCCCCCCAAAAAAAAAAAAAAAACCCTCTGCTTTCTGTACTTACTGAAGGACGATCTGCTATATATGGGAAGTGTTAGTAAAACATCTTCTGGTCAAACTGTAAAATCAATCAAAATAAATTTTTTTCGATGAATTATGGGTCTGAAAACATCTCATTTAACTGGTCAAGAGAGCTGTTTATGTCCCCAAATAAAATTTTGCAGGTACGTTAGATATCCTTCTTCGTTGTTGGAAATTTAAACAGTATGCATAGCTGAATGAATTTAGAGATACAAATTTCCATTTTATGTATAAGGATTGTACAAGATTGCACTGTTGAAAGTTTGCATATTGGGAGATTTCTAACCAGAATTATAGAATTTTAAAAAACTGCTCTGATATCCAAATTTCGAGGAAGTGAGGCTCATATCAATGTTAGTGGTAGTTCTTATTAGCATCTATCATAAAAATAGAACACATTAAAAGATTGTTGCATTGCTTTTGAGGTTCTTTATATTTACCTTTAAAATCTTTTCCATCACGGTACTTCTTGACATAAGTTCTAAGCCAATATATATGTATATATATATATATATATATATATATATACTGGGAGTACAATTTACTTTTATAATATATATCATGGTTCTCTGAACACCATTACAATCTGGCAAGATATTTTCCGAGCACTTTTAAGTTAATGTACCTTCAACAAGTGAAAGTATCATGGAATAACATAAAAGCTTGCTTTTACCGAAATGATGCATTAAAAATCATTTTCTTTCCTGGGGAGTATATTTTTTTTTTTTTGACCTAGACAAAAAATTTTGAAAGAGAAATCCTTAATTTTGTGTATGTCATTTTATTTGTTTTCTTTATTCACGAAAGTTATTCAGACAAGATTTGTTAGTTTCCAGTAAATTCTCTCTTATAATAAATATCCATTCCTTTCAAGACATTTTTTCATGTTTATGTTCTTATAATTTCTTATAGAAGTATCATGAGAAAGCAAAAAAACTTATAATAAAAGAAAAAAACTTACTTAAAATATTGGCTATTATATTCTAATTTCGAACAAGTTTAACGGAAAAGATCTGTTAAACGATGCATACCATAATAATTTGTGAAGCAAGAATTCATTTCTTTTTCGTCATGATTTAGTATTTCATTAATGGTTAAAACTTCATGGCTAATTGATCTGTATTTAAAAGTCAAACAAGACATGTTACTTGCTTCATAAAAATTTTAAGAAATTTGTTTCATTTGAAAAGAGAATAATTGTTCTGTAAAAAATGTTTAACTTACAAATATTTTATCTCCTAAATAAATGTTTTTTTGTCTTCTTTGTTACTGCCTTGTCTTTTTGTTTAAGCTAATAAAATGCTTCTTAAATAAGGAGTGAAGATTTATTTTAAACACTAACAATCTTCGCAAACAATGTCTGCGTCTTTTCAGAACAATTTGAAGTGTAAAAACTGGTCAACGATTAAAAAAGTTTTGCTTTTATCTGCTCTTCGTCTAATAATTGTATTTTGCGCTGCAAACTTTTAAAAAGTTAAACCAAACTTATTTACCTTTTGAAATGTTTTTTAGATGTTTTTATATAATAAAACTTCAACTATTTACTTAATACAAAAGTTTAACAAGAAAGGGCTAAAAATGTGGTATTACTACGACTGAAATTCATTCAATTAAACTAAAACAATTTGAGAAAAAATTAAAAATTCCTTTTTTTTTTTTAATTCCTTTAACACTATTTTTAAATTTATTACAGTTTTTTTTAGAATAATTGTTAATATCTCTCAGAGAATCTATTGGAAAATATTTGCTACTATTCATTTATTTTACCAATCTAAAATTTAGAGCAATGTATCTTGATAAAACATAAATTGATGAAAATATTACATCAAGCATTACAATATCATTTTTAATATTTTTTTACAATTCTGTTAAATTTAAATTTGACTTTCTTTCGAGAAAAATTCTGTTTTAGTGATTATATACGGTATCGCATTTTGATTGCCTTATAAGAGAACAAAATTGACCCACTTTGTAATTGATCTTACATGTTATTCCTTAAAGCAATTTCCTAAAACCCAAATATTACTTTTTATTTGTTTCTATCGATGACTGTCACATTTCTGAAAAAATGTCATTGACATTATATATTTGAATAAATTTATTTTACTCTGTTTCCTTATGTATTGGTTAGCTAAAAGGTTTTGCTTGGTTGTGTACGACTCATTTTTCTTTTTAGTCAATGTGAATTCCAACATCAATAATTTTTGCATCTCACAAAGAATATGTGCCAATTTTCTTCCAAATAAATAATAAAGATAAAAGGTGCTAGAAAGCATTTTATTCACTTTTTATAAATTTTATTTTTTTACTGAATAACATTTAGATTTATTAAATGCATACTATAATGATTGTACAAAAGTCAAAATTCATAATATTCAATTTTATTTTTTATTTTATTCATAATATTAAATTTTATTTTATTGCATAAATAAGAGAGAAATAATTTCAATAAAAGTCAATAAGGATTCTTCAGATGAAAAATAGTTTCTAAAAAGAATGTATTCCAAAAATAAATAAATTAAGCAATTTATTTCTACTCATCTATAAATATGTAGAATACAAAGCAATATTTGTTTTGAGAAACTTTCATTTATATTTTTGAATTATATAATAAAAAATTAAAATATACATTAATAACATTATTTAAAAATAAACTACTAGTGATTTAAATAAGTATATTCTACTTAACCTAAATTTCATCAGAATTATTTTGTTTGATAACATATTTATGGGGAATATGTATTTAAAGTTATGTAAGATTAAACGGCTTTGTTGAGCTTTTATTATATGAAGTCGTGAATAGAAGGAGAAAATTTTTTTTTGAAAATCCTTGGAAATTGGAAATCCTTTTTGATGCAAACCCTTTTTAAACAAGAAGCTTTATTAAACAAAACATTATTTTTAAATCTTTTTTATTGAACAATTCTCTTGATATATTTAAGTTTCTCCTACAAGAACAGTTTTCTACAAAAAACAGAAATCAAGAAATCTTCAAATAGAACACAATATAACACATCTACAAATAGAAAACAAGAAGTTTTTTCAATGCCTTTTCTAGAACATATTTAAAAACTTGTAGCGATAAAGAATTCGAAACATAAGAAAAACTTTCATTCAGTACTATCAAAGGGATTACTTTTTTTTTTTTTTCCTTAGAGAATTATTCTGCCTTTAGTTTCTTCTCAACCATAAATAACTCTTTTATTTTTGATTTCTTTTAAAAACTAAAAGTGCCTCTTTTATAGTTAAATGATGGTGACCTTTATGATAATAATTTTCGATATGCTTTAACTTAAAAGTATTTTATTTATTAATACAACATAGCTTCAAAAATCGAAAAATATGTTACTGTATCAGTTTTACATATGTTATAACTTTAAGCTTAAAACCATAATTCAAAAAAAAGTAACAAAAGAAGAGATTACTTTTTAATGAAAGGTATAACAAGTATAAGCACTTTGTATCCTAAGGGTTATTGTACCAACTGATGTATCATACAAAAGGTTTAGCATTAGATTCTAATTAAACTCTACAACCTAAATTTAATACTTGTTATCGATTATTGATGTGTATAGTTATGCACGATTTTTACGAGAAAATATTTTAAACCAACAATAAACTGTTTTTATCAGACTTAAAAAATAACTTTAGTCTAGTTCAAATATAAAGTTACAAATTATGCATTTTAATTTTATTAACATATTTATTATTGAGAAGTGATTTTAAAATTTTTACATGTCCCTATTATCTTAAACTAACTATCTCATAACTAATATTTTCTAACCATGTATTTCCAAGTCCCTCTTATAATATTAAATTGAAAATTGCAATTATGAAACGCCTTTGCAAAGATAACCTGATAACCTGGAAAAGACGCTGGTATTTTCAGAAGATTTCTTATAGTATGTTTAAAAGATGAGATCAGAACTTTAATTCTATGAGATAAATTGTATTATTATGTATGATACAAAAAAAATCTTAAGTTCTTTTGAAATTAAATGCACTTTTATTAATATGATTAAATTAAATATTATATATATATTGCTAGTAATACCAGAAATTTTAATCAATATAAAAAGAAATCCATAAAATTTTTTATTGCTTTATTTAAATCTGTAAATTAATCAGAGATTACAAAATTATTCTTAAATAAACATAACTTAATTTTTTATGATATAAGGGAGTACGTTAAATAAATTTTGCAAACATTTGCCACGAAAATTTATTTCTAATAAAATTTTCAAATATGATTAAAATTTTTAAAAGTTATCTGTTACATAATGTCTAAGTTTTGTTTATTAAGAAAAAACATGTTTCACGCCCGTACCCAACCTCAAGCATATGTCGATATTTTTTTAATTGCTCAAAATACAATATTTATGAAGTTAAGAAATATAAACTAGAATTAGAACTACTAAAGAACTTCTAATTTTGTTAGAAATAAAATAGTAAAATACAACAGTTTTTAATTTTGTACATAATGCTAAGATACGTTCTTGACAACGCCGATCTGATTGATAGTTTTCTCTTTGAAGATTAAGATATTATATATACATATATATATAGATATATATATTAAGGAACTCTTTCTTACGCTTATTTTGATATATTTTATACTAAATTTGTATAGGATCTCAAATTACACTCGCAAACAATACAAAAAAAAAAAACATTAATAATCTATATTGTCCAGGTTTCATTTTTGCCTATCACGTAACGTAATGTATCTGTTTTCAATAGTTTATTTCAATGTAACGATGTTAAGACCAATTGAGAAGAAGTTCTTTTCCTTATTTGTCGTTGGCTAAAAGAGAAATGTTATCCCTATCGATCGGTGTTAGTACTTTCTCTTTGGAAATTCTTTAACTTTATTCATCTTTGCATTTTATGTCAGCATCTAGAGTTTTCTTCCCTTTTTAAACGTTACCTTTTAATTTCTAATACTATATCCTATTGTTAGGTTTAGAAAGATACAAACTATGATTCACATTCCAATTGCTTTTTAAAATGTTGATACCGATTGATATTTGACGAATGACGACTTTTTCTCTTTCACATCATTTAAAATGTGCAAATGACGTTTTCCATAAAAATATTTGAAACATATATCATTTCTCATTGAAGTAGTAAAAACCGTTGTTGTTTTATCTTAAATAACGTTTCATTTTATTTAAAATTTTGATTTTGTATTTATCATATTTATATTATTGAGAATATATTTATATTATTGAAAATATATTTATATTATTGAGAATATATTTATATTATAATTTATATTTGAGAATATTTCATAGATTATAACTCTTCTTTTCACAAATCGCAGTGTATTTCAATTAAAAAAAAAAAAAAAGTTATTTTTATAAAAGATTGATTTAAAATTTTAAAAAATTACTTCAACAATAATAAAACCAAAACTATTTTGCTCCTTATTTATTTTAACAAAAGCTTTTCATAACAGTTAAAATAAATAATTTTTCACTCATTTCTAACAGTGCATTTGTTTAATATTATGCAACTTGTTAAATATAATGATTGATGAACAAAATATTGTATTATGCAATAAATATTCATATAATGGGTTTTTCAATTTAACCTCTTTTAATAAATGATGCATTCAAAATCTTTGAAATACTATTCTTGTTGCCGTTGCAGTTTACGCAAGATTTTAGTGTAATTATCACAACAACAATAATAATAAATCAATAAGTTGTGAAATCCTTGTAGGTTTTGAATATTCTTACACACTACTTTTTCGTTATAGCAATCTTCAAATAATTGTAAACCACATAAGAATAAATGCTTATTTTAAATGAAAGTTAATGCTAATTAGAATTATACTTTTTTCTTGTAAAATAAATAAACATGGTTATACAGATATTAATAGTTTCATTCCTGTTTGTTTTTTCAGTGTCACTTTTTTTACAACCCACTGATCCTCTTTTTCAAGAAGTTGGCACTGAATTTCTAAGAACTGTAAGTAATGTGTTTTAGAACATTTTTTTAAAACAAAAAACATTTTTTAAAGTATATGTATAGATATTTTAAATAAAAATGCATATACAATAATAAATTTGCTACTCTCTGTGTTCGACAACAATGCATGTGATTGTTTACAGATATTTTAATTAAGTTTGTAATCTACATTATATTAAATTTAATGCCGTCTGCTACGTTAAGCATTGCTTTCATATCAATATGATAGTTCAGAGAGTAGTTCTAATAATAGTTCATAATAGTTCCGTTATTAGAGTTCAGTTTAACATAAAGGCTTATGAGTTAATTTTTAATATAGAATATATGTATAACGTGACAGTTCATTAAGATAAATATCAATGAATTTTAAAATTGAAGTAACTTTGCTATGAATTATGATCCTACAAAAAAGAAGCTATTTTTTTCTGTTCTCAATGAACTACTTTTCTTCAAAATACTTTTTTACTGAATAATATTTACCAACTAATGTCCATATAGCTTCTTGTATATTTGAATTTTATTGAGGATTTCACATCCTTTTCTGACCTTAAATTTTTTACAAAAATGTATAAAGCTTGTCATTCCTATTTAAAAGATCAAAATTATGTTTAATTCTAGTATTGGACAAAAACAATTCATTACAATCAAATTACTAGTATTTTTTTCATAATTTAATCATAATAGAATGGTAAAATTTACTTTAATGAAGCGGAATAACTAACAGTGTTTTCTAATCTGTGGTACATGCAATTTATTTTCACTTCGTAAACACGATGATTTAAATTTATGTTATTATTTTTATATATAATAGCTAATGTTTTTAATTTTCATGTAAAGTATTTTATTGAAAAAATCTATTAAGATAATACTTTCTTAGTAACTTTTAAAAATTACTAAAAATACTAGCTTGAATTAAATTCTGAGAAAGTTTGATTCCATGAATAAATTTCATGTAATGTGGCAGCACATTATGCATAATAGTCAAGAATTTTACAGTGAGCATAATTTTGCTGTGACTTGAGTTTTTTTTTTAAGGAAACAAAACTTTTAAACATTTAAAAATATTTTTAAAACAAATTTCTTTTTATAAATTCTTTGAAATTCTTTTTTGAGTATTATTGCATATAATAATTAATATGTATAATAGGATATTTGTAGGCCAAGTTAATATATATTGTAAGAATATATATATATTTACATATTTACATTGGCGTTACATTTACATTACATTGACATTACACATTTACATTTGGACATTGACGTTTCTTTTTTCAGTATATTGAAGAATTCGGAACAGATCATATATACAGTGCGGATTTATTCAATGAAATGCCTCCTCCTTCAAAGTAATTTTTTTTTTGTTATCATATGTATTTAAAATGAATTATAACTCAATTTAAG
Source organism: Caerostris extrusa (assembly GCA_021605095.1). NCBI lineage: Eukaryota > Metazoa > Arthropoda > Arachnida > Araneae > Araneidae > Caerostris > Caerostris extrusa. The sequence continues at coordinate 106,172 of BPLR01011517.1, read as the reverse complement.
ATTCGGCTTAAAAGAAAATCTACCCTATCAATTGTTTTCTTCTAATTATAAACTATCACGAAAATTGTTCTCAAAAAAATAATCAGTTTGGCCACTTGAAAAGATATTGCAACAAAACATATAAAGAGAAATTTTGTTTTGAAAAGTTTTACTTTTTTATCAAATAAGTAATTTGCATTTCTCACTCCAAAACGCAAAACTTAAAGTTTATATGATTTACTTGGCATGTGAAATAAATAGATTAGGTCAGAAAGCTCAATTAATAGAAAATTCCTTTGAAATTTTGAAATTTTTAAAATTTATTTGTATGTATTCAGTTATAGATGAGACAAGTAAAAAAGCGTTCAAATCTTACATTACGAAAAGATGAGATGTATAAATAAATGTTTATAATTTGGTATTTTTAAAGATCAGAAAATTTCGAAAAAACATGTAAGGGTGGGGGATGAATTTTCCTGGATATGCTAATTTAATGTAATTTATTCTTATTGATTTTTATTCATTTAATTTTTTAAATTTCATTTTAATTGCTTATTAAGATATTTCAATAAAAGGTTAATTTTCAAAAGATTGCATTAAAAAATTTCAGTTGTTTTAAGATATTGTAGTATGCATTTATTTTAATTATTATTTTTCATTTTTTTATTCTAGTGATCCAAGTTATTTGCAGTCATGTTCTAAAGCTCTTTACAAAAGTCTTTAACTGTTGATCCAAAAGCAATTTGGTAAGTGTATCTGAACACATTGATTACATTTATTTTTTTACATTACAAAACACTGTATTATGCATATTTTATAACCATAATATAAAAAGTGGGTGAATCTATACAAAAAAATTGTTAAAAACAAATGTTATTTAACGTCAAGTTAGATAAATATTTAAAATAGTCTTAAGTATAAAAAATAGTTTTTTGTATTTTTAATGATTAATTAAAGACAAAATTACGTTAAGAGACAAAAATAAAACCGAGCAAAAATCTGTTGTTTATAACTATATCTTTGTTTTTATTAAATAGTATACATAATTATGTATAATATAATTACTTACACCTAGTTATAAATATTTTAAAACAGTACTAAAAATACTTAATTTGTCAGATCATGGTATTTAAAGAATTTCAGCTTAACTTTTTATTTAAATTATAATAACGATATTTTCAAAATTTTATGTTTCGATGGAAAATTGTGCAGTTAACTCCTATAAAAAAAAATCGAAACTAGTAATTACAATTTTTAGAATATTAATTGTTAATCTGATTCCAAAACGTTGAGGAAAATCAACTTAAAACAATAAAACAATATTCATTTTTAATTTTTTAAAGCAAATATCTTAAGTTGCAGGGCATTCTTTTTTAAATTTACCTTGCACTTTTTAATTGATAAAGATTCATAAATGTGTTTTCACCTCATATAAACCCTAATATTTACTGAATTTAATTAATTTTACTAAATTTTTAATTTTAAAAATACAGTATATTTTCATGTATAAAAACAGAATTTTATATATATTTTTTTAAATTATGGGGATCAGCTTTTATACGAATCCACAAATCCCACAAAAATTACAAACTTTACTTCCGTTAGCCAGGCTCAAGCCTTAAATCGCTATGTTAACATTTCTTTTATTTGTGAAAATAAGTTTTAATGAACGAGTTATTTGTTTAGTGAAAATGAGTTGTTTTATTTTCGAAATTGTTTATGTTGCTGGTTTGTTGCGTTGTCACCAAAGCGAAAAATCTATTGTTGTCGAAATTGCACCTGGCTAATAGAAAAAAGTACCGAAATATGTAGCAGAAGTAATAATGAAATGCAGCTTAAAATTTGCCGTATAAGAATTTCTCTTTCCCCTCAACTTTAAGACAAAAGATGAAAATTTCACTGAAAATAAGACTAGCAAAGATACTTCGGATGGTATACAAGATAACTGAATAAAGAGAATGTGCTAGCTTCAGATAGGGTTCCAGAGTTATATCTATTGGCGTTAGTGTCTGGCGTTTTACTTTACAGTGATTTGACTAATAAATATCTCACCCAATTTTTCTCCATTTTTTCCATTTATTTTTTATTTAACATTTTTAAATAAAATGAGTTATTCGTTTAATGAAAATTAGTTGTTTCATTTTCGAAATTGTTTACATTGCTGGTTTGTTGACAAAAGGAAGTATTTCTGGTTGTGAAATTGCGCCTGGCTAATGAAAAGTACCAAAACGTATGGCAGAAGTAATGATAAAATATAGCTTGAAATTTGCAGTATAAGAATTTCTCTTTACCCTCAACTTTAGGTCAAAACATAAAAATGTCACTAAAAATAAGACTAGCACAGATCCCTCAGGTCTTATACAAGTTAACTGAATAAAAACAATGTGTTAGCTTCAGATAAGATTATCAATGTTATAAGTATCGGTGGTTTACTTTACAGCGATTTGTCTAACAAATATTCCCCCTTTTTATATGCTTTGCAACATTTTCGCTCTCTTAGCTACGTGTTTGAATGTTACAGGATTTTTACAAATGAATAAATTAAAATTAGTTTCATTATTTTATACAAAGTTTTATAAAATCAGTTTTAAGGACACTTCAGTACTATTAAAAAATATAAACATTACACTTGACCTTTAAAAGAACCGTATTTTTTATCAATCAATATAACCCTACCAAGTTCCAACTTTCTGTCTGCTTTTAGTTACTTTCTCTTGAGAATGTACTGTTAAAATGTTTCCTCTGATTTATTTGGATTTAAGTGTTACAAGTGAATTTCTGTTTTTAAAAGCATTGCGAAAACCGAAAGAACTTTCTTAAGAACCCTATATATCTTGAAGTGTTGTTAAATGTTCTATTTGACAATTTGTAGTTTTTTAAATTTAATTTATTTAATTAAATTTTCATGTAGCACATTTATATGTATTTTGAAAACGTTTAATTAATTTAATAATTCTAACTTTAATTAACCTCATAAATCTATTTTAAATGCATTTCTATTACTGTAGAAATTGAATTCAGGAAAATTTCGACATTCCAACTTTTTTTGTTTTTTCAGTGTTGGATTACATGTAAACTAGTGGAAACTTTTTGTTATAAGTGTAGATGTAAAACCTAAAGAGAAATATTTATTTGTACTCTTTTTTGTGGCTGACCATTTGGTTTGCTGAAAGATCTCAACTAGTGGCAAGTTATGCAATGTTAGTGATATTATGCAAGTTAGTGATGTTATGCAATATCAGTGATATTATCAAAAACTTTCAGTCTCCAAACAACTCTTAGTAATTAGGAAAATTTAATTACAAACCACTTTAGCTAATGTTACCGAAATTATTTTTTAGTTTTCCTTTCACAAAAAGAGTAAGATTTATTCCTAGAGGAGGAATTCTCTTCTGCATTATTATACAACGTAATTAATTCAATTCCTTTGTTTCCTTAAAACAATGAATTTTTAGCATTCTATTATTCTCTATCTTAAAGCATGTAAACATGAGCATATTAGAATCACACAAACACACACACACACATGCACACACAAACATGTATATATACACCGAAGGCCTGTATTAAAATTAATTCCAAAGTGTCAATACCGATATTTAAACTACAATGCGCTAACAACTACTATATCAAGCTTTCCTAAAATAACTACAAAAAGCTAATAGTGTTTTAAAATTAAAATGCAAAACAAACTTAAGCTTTTAAACTAAGCCATCCAATTGACAGAAACACAATGATTTAAATTTAATACTCTGGGAATTATTTGTTGGTAATGCTAGATATAATATAATTATTTTAATTGATAATACCAATATATTAAGAGTACTTATTTTTTTTTTAAATTTGTGTTTTCTTTTTTCACACACACACACACACACACACACACACATATATATATATATATATATACGTACGCGTACATCACTAGATATGAATAAGCCATTGACTATATTTTTGACTTGGATCCAGTTGTTTTACGAGCAGAAATAACATGTTTTATAACATCCAGTGGGCACATATTTCTTGATAAGACTATCCCCAGGATGTTGTAGTTAATTCCTTTTTTGGTTTCACTAACTTCTTTCAAGGTTTTACGATTTTCTGAACAATATGTTTCACACCCTGTTCTTGTATATGTTGTATAAATTTCTGTGTTCTTTTTGATCTACCAATGCAGTTCTAGTCGTTCATCCTTTTGATATTTGTGTTTATTTAATGATTCTCAGTTTTATTGCTGCAGCTCATGGGCACTTTATACCTAGAACAATTTGTTTATTATTTTTTGAGAGGTCTATACCTGAGGCACTTTAGGGTTTTTGAATTGCAAATGCTGTAAGGGTTTAGTTATACAATTTGTGTGTAACGAATGCTGGTTGTGACTCTTGTTGTGCAAATGTGTTGTGTATTTAGTTCACTCCTTAGCAGTTCTCCTTCCGGGTTTTGTACTGATGTGTTGTGTTGAAAATTTTTGTATAGCGAATGCTATTATGCTTTTGCTATAGAAACTGTTTGTGTTTCTGACAGGTTACATTTTCCTTTCAAATTTTTCTGTGTCTTTATATTTTCCGTATTGCCCATACATATAAATATATATACCTCTTGTGTAAAGAAACTATAATAAATATGACCAGTTCATCTTTCTATAACATAATGAAATAAATAAATAAGATGAAGTAAATAAATGAAACATAAATACATTTTTTGTATTGTTTCATTCATCTTTCGTGTCTATTAAAATATACAAAATTATATATAATAATGTGATGTTTATTTATTTATTATTATTTATACACTTAGGACTACCGTATGTGTAATAAACATTATTTTTATGTTGATGAAAAATGATTTAATTTAATCCTTTTTTGTAAGAATGTTATACATCATGGAATAATCTTGAAAGTTTACTACAAATACTAATGTTATTAATTATATTGTTTAAATTCACAATAATTTGAAAATAATATATTTATTCGTTTATAAATATCTGAGTTTAATGTTATTATTTATTTTAAATAAGTTTTCAGTGTTATTATTTTTATTTTATGAGAATATTTGTTAAAAGTTTAAAAAAATTTTTCAAATAAAACTAGGAATTTTTTGTACAATAAACACTTTTTTATTATGAGAACATCGTGTTTCACTTAGTACACCATGAATTGTCCCCGATGTGTCTCTTACCTTCAAGGAAGACTTTTAGAAAAATACACTCCCCGTATTTATGTTTGGTATCGGAGATAAACCTGAAAAATTCCTCAGATTGACGACTTTCATACAAAATGTCTACATGTACTGTCACTGTCTCAACTATCTCCTATCTCCAACTTCTTATTTTGAAAAGCAATGAATGCAATACAAGCAAAGACGTTTCCCAAATTCTACCTTCTTCCACGCTATGCTACGTGTTTTACCACTGATCACGTTTAAAGAAAGCATTACTGGAAGCAAAGCATTATTGGGAGAGTTTTATTCCTTTATTTTTTTCTAAAAATTTATTTTGACACACGACACGTTTTCTCATTTCGATCCGGTTATCGTGAAACCAAATAAATACCTCGACCAATAACATGAGTCGAAGCATTTCCGTTCTATAAATAGTCGAAAGCAGCTGAAAACAGGCTGAGTTTTCTTCAATTTATACTGTCGGAGGAAATAATATAAGAAAAATAAGTTAAACAAGAACCTGTCAGTTGCAATGCACATGGGGATGTTTTCTTCCAAACTTTAGATACCAAAAAAATAATAAATGCAGGCTGAAATAAATCAATTTAAATCTAAAAATATTTTTGATCTTAAGAAAAATATAAACTTAATCATATTACCATGAATTTATGAAGAATTTTTAAAAATATGTATATATTTAGAATTTTATATTACTTCAAAATAAATAACCAGTCGAATAGTAAATCGATTTTTATGTTACTTCAAAAATAATAATTTTTAAGGACTTTATAATAAGTCAGTTAATCAGTGCAAGTAGGATATGATAAATGGACTATAAATGGATATAATTGAATATAACTGAAATGTAATGAATATAATTGGAAATTATTGTTTAGGATGAATATAACAGAAAATTATTGTTCAATTTTACCTACCTTTTCTAGAACATTAAAAATTAGAGTGACACGTTACAAGAATAGAATTTGTATGAAAAAAGCTTCCTTAAATGTTTTACTTTCACTGATCATTTCATTTCTTGAAGTAAATACAAGATCTGTTTAATACCATATGTTGAACTAAAATTAAATACCCACAAGTGTTAATGATAAAGTAAAAATATCGGAATCAAAAACACATTAAAATTAAACAAGAAGAAAATACAGAGTTTGGTATAAATTCCCAAAACTTTTGTTAAATTTGGGATAAAGGATATATTAATTAAAATTTTTAAACGTTTAATTAAAATTAAATTCATTTAATTATTTAAATATTTAAGAAATTTGAAGAGTACTTTCCTTACAACACATTATCAATACATATTTATCTGATTCCTAACTGAAGTAACTAAAACTAATTAATAAATTGCAAGGTTGAAGAACTACTATATCAAACAACAATATGGTTGTTTTCTAATCTTCTTGCGACATGTTCTTTTTCCCTCGGCCCACGAACAATGAAACCATACAAATTGTCTTCTAATTAAACGTGTTTATCTAAATATCCAAGAGAGCTAATTTAATGTTTATGAAGATAATTAAAAACTTTTGACTTCAACTATAATATTACTATATGGTTAAAAAATAAAACCCCATTTAGTAGTTATCTATAACTAATTATACTATTTCATTTACCCTAGATAATGAATATTATAACAATGTAATGAATACTATAACTAAATTAAGGAAGCAATTAATTTAAGCACATTAAAAAAAAAAAAGATTCCGAAATTTGATAGAGGCATCAATATATTGCTTTGCTTTCTATCTAGTTAAAGTTTTATCTTAAAAATAAATTCACATAGAAAATAAACAATTTTTGTTAAAAATGCATCATTTGTATCATAAAATCTTATAAATGTTATCCATATTTAATATTATGAATTTTTCACGAAATTAGTTTTGAAACAAGTCTAAAATTCTACTTTTTTTTTGAATTTTAATTTTCGTACTGACGAATATTTACAAAAATTAGCATGTCTTCTGAGTCGACTAGAGGAATAATTCAGAACTTCAACACAATAAAGCTTAACCGACGAAGAAATTTATAAATGATTATTTATTAGTGATTTAAACATTGCAAGAAGCAATCTGAAACACAAGCATGCTCTCTTGAACACCAGCACTGAAATCTCTCCTATACTTTGTCTCCTCCTGACTTCTCACTAAATTCATGATCCTCCTAGACCCCTTTTTCCTCTTGACCTCTCGTGTTTTCCCCACTATCTCCTGTGTTCTCTTGACCTCCTGGTCCTCTTGCCGATCTCATGTGTCTTCTCCTCGATCATGTGTCTTCCCCTAGTCCATTAGTTCATACGATGTCACCTTTTTTCCGTGGCCACTGCTTATATCTCATCTGTCCTAACTGACTCTCTCTTCAACTCTTCTCGTTTGTTTTCTTCTTTAACTCCCTTCACCTTACTGTTTGTTTTTTTTCCTCCCTGACGAATACTAAGGCCATACACAAATTAATATTTCATTATTGGGTTTTTGCTGCACAGGAATGACCTTGGTTTTCACTTATGTATACAAGCTCACTTAAGGCAACGAATGGAGAATATGAGTATTGCCTGCCTAGAATTAGCTGCTCCATATTTGCATATCGTATTGAGAAAATCCACAGAACCTCTACCAGGCAGTATGACTTTCGATTCAATACACTCACACATATTATCACAAACAGTATTGGGTCTCTTCGTTTCTAGAAACAATGATTGAAATGAACGTCTCCAGAACGATTGGAACCTCTGTCTTCCTTAATGCTATGAGTGCACTTTACCATTGATCTACGAGTCAGCCAATTATTGAGTTTATCATGGAGACAAAATATTTGAAATGTTCCTTTTTCAGTTAAATCTTTTTTGATATTTTCATTTATTATAGTATATATGAGCTAATTTACATAAATGACTTGAAGAAAAAAATGGCTTCTCTCACTTAAGTTCTGATTAAAGTTTAAGAGTTATTTTGCTTGTATGTTACTAAAAAAATATTGGAATTACTCATTCAAACTTTTGAATTAATTTAGAGTTATTAGTTAAAACAGATTTAATAAAATACTTAATTAATTAACCTCGGATTTAGTTATTGGACCTTTACTTCTAGGTAAAAATTGATTTCCTGTAGTTGTTTTAGAAAAGTTTTATCGAAATTCAAAATATCCTGGCCTCATACTCATTCACTTGTGAATCCTTTATCTTTTAGTCCTTTTCTCCCTCTTTTTAACCCATTTTCTTTTCTGCTCTCCATGTTTGGACCCTAATGAGCGTATCTGGCCCATAAAATTCTTTTGTTGTTGTTGTTGTAACATATGGCTTTATTGGAAATCAATCCATTACAAAAAGGATCACATACAAAGAAGAAAAAGCAGAACAAAAGCAAACATACAGCAAGACAGCAAACGGCAATGAGTCGGTCTCCCACACCACAAAAATTCAAAGGGGAGAGAGTAAATAAAGGGGGTAGACACTTTATTTTAGTCCATGAGGCCCCTGGCCTTCTAATACAACTGCAAGACTTCTCCTTCGCGCTGAGCTGTTCCTGTTTAGTTCTGGACATTTCAAAAGATGTTCTGAATTCATTTTTCCAGTTCTACATATTGGGCAAGTGTTCGAGGCTAGTGTTCAGGACACAATTGTCTCGCGGAACACCTTAACAGGATAGTGTTCGTACCACCTATTTTGTTAAGGTGTTCCGCATTACAATTGTGTCCGGTTCTTAATCGAAAGGTGGCACCCACCTCTTTACGTAATCTAGTGTTAAAGATTTTCCAGCTGTCTTGAATAATGTGACACCGATCCGCCGTTATTGACTTGGCACCACCCAGGAGGTACGTGGGGCTTAAGGACGCGAGCATCGTTACCTCCCACAAAATTATTTTATCTCCCAACTGCTGCATTGCACTGACAGTAAAAATACATGCACGAACATCGTTTCATTCTTGCCGGTGTAATGTTTCTTTGTTAAAGCAAGAGACAACATCATGTATACTCAAGAATTATAAACATATTAAGTTTTATATTTGCATACAACTAAGTGACATCAAATTTTGAGATAAAACAAATAAATTATGTTTATTTAGAAGCTATTAGTTTCTATGAGTTTACACAAAGAAACAATATTTTACTTTTAGTTATTTAAATGAAAATAGGTTTTAATTTATCCTTTTTTTTTTTTTTTTTTTTTTGGTAAATAAAATGAAAAAAATATTTCATTAACTATAATATAGCCACGCTTCCATATAATTCATTAAAAATGTCCAGACGTATTTACAAGAAGCTGAAAAAGAAGTAAAGAAAACATTTCTGCAATCTCGAGAGTCTTAACTAACATCATTATAGTAAAGGAAGTTTGTTTAATACAAAACTAAATCCCTTGCAACTAAATGAAGACTTTTAAATTTAAAGTACATTATTTGATTAAATTCTTCAGAAAATGACGTCACATAAATTGCGGATTAACTAAAAAAAAAAAAACGCTAAAAGTAATTCAAAAGAAGTTTATAGTATTTTTATGATACCAATAAATAAATGAAAAGAATATTAAAATAACTACTGTAAAAAATGATTTTTTAATAATATTTTTATTTCATAATATTTTTTACATTTTAAGTACTTTTGCACCTGCTTCATTCTAAATCTTCTTTGTTGAGGAATGTTAATAATTTATGGAAACTTCTTATCTGATTTTTTTCAGTGAACTGATATTTTCTTTCTTTATATCTCTAAACAAAGCTCGACTCGTGTCTCAGTGGCAACGTTAGCCGCTGATGAGCATTAGGTTGAGGTTCAATCCGCTGGCGGTCTTGTTATCAACACTATTTCAAAAGCAAGAGCTGGATGGCGTTTGTGATGTTCAGCATCTTACTTTTTAGTCGGCCTACCTGATAAGAGTTTTCCGGGATTCTCCCATACGATATGCAAATGCTGGATAGTTCCCCCTAAAAGTACCCCTGGAAAGCACTGCCCTCTTTCTTTAACGACTCGGAGTCAAGTCAGACTTCTACCTACGGGTGCTCCATCAAAAACAGAAGCTACCTCTCTCCCACCTTCCAAGAGACCGCATGGGTTCATAATAAAATAAAATATCTTAAATGATTTTGCATTATTTTCTATGATAAATTTTACTTTTTCAATTCCTAATGCATTTTCCAAGTTCTAATGCATTTTTTTAACTTGTAGTGGATGACACTGGATGTTAATATAGTTTTTTCAAATATTAATTCAGTAATTAATTTAAATTAATTAAATTTAGTTTGTTTTTAGATTTAAGTTGCATATATCTACCAATAGATGGCTCCAGATAAACTTAAAAAAAATGAATGAAAATTATTTATAAAGGAATTTCTGCAATATAATGTGAAAAAAGAAGGAATTGACTTAAAAAAAAATTATATTACTTTTTTTTTTTTTTTTTTTTTTCAATTTCAATCCACGTAACAAGGAATTTCTATTTTCTTAAGGTATTTCAACACAAACGCATAATCATAGAAACCTAAATATAATAACAACATGTTTGCTAAATTTTTTATACTTTGCTTTTCATATTTCATTATATTTTAATCTAATTCTTTATAGAAATAGTCTTTACAAACTTTAATAAATTAAAATATTAAAACATTTATTTACACTTGTTATTATTAATCTTTTTTAACCTGGTATCTCTTCAATTTTGAACCTCCCATAATTGTTCTGGTATGTTACTTTGTAAAAAGAAAAAAAATGAATTTTTACGAATAATTAAAATAAATGTTAATTGAAAACAACTGTAAATAGTAGCTTTGTAACAGCTTTTTAAAACATATTTAAAAGGAAATATAAGATCAAACCAAACTTTTTCTGTGATTATAAATTGTTAATGAATAATCTGAATGTACAGTTAGAAAATTTTACAATTTATGTTTGAAGTTTATATAATGCTGCCTTAAAGTAAAATAAGTACGAACTGATATGTTAACAAAATTGTGTTTGAATGCCGCCCTACTGGTGGTGGTCAGATACAGAAACTTTCTATTCTGTTGGGATTTGAATCCAAACTTTCAGTACAAAATTCCATAGCGCTTTCCAGTAAGCCATTCCAGGACATATTACTTAAATTTATATATTTTCTTTCCTTTCATGACTTTACTATAAGCAAAATATTTATTTAAAATTAAATCATAATTTCTTATTGAAAACACGGTACATAGTATATTTAAATCCGCTGAAAACTTTTTCTTTTACTTTGAAAAGAAGAAAAGAACTTTGCAAACAAGAAATAATTTCATATTTTTGATACATAAATTCCTCTTATGTAACTCTGTAATGTACTTTTCGTTTGAAATTCAATATTTGCTTTATGTAAGTCTTCATACGATGTTACATGTAAAACTCGTTTCGCATTTCTATACGATATTTTTTAATTTATCGTATATTCCAGGTTAACTCAAGGCTGGATGTTTTATTCTGATCCTGACATCTGGCAAGAAGCTCAAGCAAGAGCTTTTCTGCGAGCTGTACCATTGGTAAGTGTAATATCAAAATTCGATTTCAGTTCAAATATAAAAATCGCTTCACTGCTTCTCAAAGCATCTAATCAAATGGAACTCTAAATAATAACCATGAATCTGATATAAAAAAATGCATTACTATTGTCACTGCCTTAATATCACAAACAAAATCAGCATAGTGCTTTCTGAAATATTGATTTTTAGAAAGAAAATATAAGAATGTGCTCGAATAAAAGATAGGCAGAGTATGTAACTATAGTTATTATTGTAACTATAGTAATGGATATTTTTCTGAAATGCAATACTAAGAAGGTTTCATTCTATACTTATTAATAATATAAACCAGAAAGGTTTAAATTTAATAAAGATATTTTATGAAATTTTTAGTAGTTTTAAATTTAAAGAATAATAAAGTTCAATAATTATTCATGATAATTACATAATAAAAGCTGAGTGACTGTTTTTTAAAATTAAATATATGAAAGTCTCATATACAGGTAATGAAATGATTGAACATTTAACTCCGTAGATCTCAAAAATTGCACATTGAATATTCAGATATGTAATTGCTGAAACTTCCCTTTTTCGGGGTTGCATGCTTGTATTCATTTACTTAAGCAATAATAAATATATTTAAGGGACTACGTATTCTTGGCAGTCATTGTTCAAATGTTGCGTCAGGTCTGTAACGTATTGTGATGCCCATATCTGTTGGCCTACTATGTTATATACATGCTCAGTTGGTTAAAGGTCTGGTGTCATTGCTAATCAGTGTATCAACAGCATGGATGCAGTCGAGTAATATGCTAATTGTGTGAGGCCTGTCATTATCTTGTCAGACCTTGCATATCTTCGTTTCCCTGCATGACAAGTCATCCTTGGCCCAGGATGACTTGTCATACAGGGAAACGCAAACGGCTGCATGTCACCAGCATATCGTTGAGTTTTTAAAGTTGTATGCAGGCTGCCTAGGAGCTAATTGCTATCCTAAGATAGGAACCCATTCCGTCACACAAGGTGCAATGATTGTTTAACTCTGTAAAACAAAGGCTGATCGGTGTGGAACCGTAACGATTACAATGAAAAAATTTTCTGAAATCTTGGTTTATCAACATAAAAATTTCTGAAATCACGGCACCAATTTTTTGTGGTGCTGTTTAGGACTTTAATGATTCAAACCCTTATACAATAACTCGCATCTAAAAGGAACGCGCTAGACTAAATAGAACGCGCATCTGGGCTGCAAGTTTGGAATCATGTGGTGCTTTTTTAGGGCTTTAAAAACTTTAAGCTTTAAATTATTATACAAAATCTCGTGCCTAGAAAGAACTCTATAAACCGTCTTCCCAATATGTGCATTAAACATTAAGAATTCCACAATAACCTATTTAATAATATACCTAAAAATCCGCAATAACCCATACCACAGGTTCGAATACCTTCAGAGACTTATACATGTTGGAGAAGGCTGTAAGGACATCACTAGTTGTGCCTTCAGATAATTGCAACGCCGACAACTAGAAAAGAAAAACTATGCGTAATTACTACTTGTTTTATGCGATGCTGGTTGCAGCAGAAATGAGTGCTACTATAAGACTGAAGTTAGCACTTGAAGGCAGTGAAAATTAAATCAGTTGCGTATTTGGTATAAGGAAACCTGATTGGCACATTTTCAGATAATCGTATTATTTTTTAGGAGTTCTTCGTTTAACTTTTTTTTAGATTATTCTATATTTTTTATAAGAAAAATAATTTGAGCAAACATAGTTTTTTACACTATTAGTTGCAATTATATAGTAGTACATTTAATCATTTTTACTAAATATCTATTTTAGTCGAGATTTATAATAGAGTAACCCAATGTAATAACGTTTATATCGTGCAGCTTGAAACAAAGAAAGTTTATACTATAAAATCAGCAGTTTTTTTAAGGTTTCGTGATTGTTTTCGTGAAAGTAAAGCGAGATATATCTTATACAACGATATATCTAGGGACTACCGTAATTATTTTTTTCTTATATCGTCTTTATTTATTGATTTGCAACCAGTTTTACTTTAAATCATATGATCCTAAGACAAAAAAAATTACTAAATTGATTTTATTTTAATAAATAATTAATAAAAACATTTTAAATAATACCATAAAAGTGTGTAATGTAATCAGTGTCTGTGTTTCAACTTCTTCGTGAACAAAAAAAATATTCTCATTGCTTATTAAGCAGACTCAAATAATAATTAGCAAAGCCTTCTAAAAAAAAAATAAGTAAACCTCATGAAACGAAAATTAACACTTTTTTTATTGGAATTGTATTCTCCAATAAGTAGAAAATTAAGCTGACGAATTTCTGCAATTATTTTTACTGAAACTGTCATGTTTTCAAAGCCCTAAAGAAGTAGCACAGTTAACTAAATTTTTTTCTCTGTTGGATCTATTTTTGTGTACTGAAAGTTAGTAAATTATAAACTCTAAAACTTATAATTACCATATTCATTACAAGCGTAATTTCCGCTGACAAAATAATGCGAAAAATGCAAAATCAATAAAAGCTGAAAATTAAAACGATGTAAATATGCTGCATTTTTAAGAACATTTCATGAATAAAAATGAACAATGGTTTATTGTTTTTAGTATATTAGTTTACAAACATTAGGAAAATTGAGATTGTGAATTTTCTATGCATTAGAATTTAATGCAAATTCAGCAAAACGTTAGTCAAACAATTTCTTTGAAAATTAGGTACAAAGGAAGAACAATAAGTGTATTTTCTATCTTGTAAATAAGCTAATTTACTCACTTATTTTAGTGGAAACATGTGATAAAACATTGTACCTGAATTCAATGTATGATCCTCTGATATATCGATTGTGACCACCTTTAATATCTAAACAAGCATGACAGCTATCTGCCAAATGCTGCTGTTCATTACTCAATGAACAGCAGCATTTGGCACATCAAATTGCCGGTGTTCATTACTTCAGTTGGCAGCAAAGCATGCTAATATGTCAAGGTAGTTTGGAAATCTTACTAAAATACGAAGTAAGAGTTTCCTATTTTTTATTTCAAATAAATTTACAAATTCGATATTTATATTATTCTACAAAAACGATTACATGAAACATTTGCTTGAAAGAAATTGGAAAAATTAATATTAATTAAGAATTTCAAAGTTAAACTTGTTATTATTATTTGTGTAGAAGGATGGAAAGTTACTAACTAGGAATAGCATTAAAGCCAGCTTTCGTAAAAATTTTAATCTTTGTCTTTCTCATAATATTTGTTACCCTTTACATAATATTTATTAACCTCATAATCTTTGCACCTCATAATATTTCAATTGTTTTTTTTTAATTCACTTCTAATAACTTCAGCTCTGTAATTTTATTGAAATTTTTCCTTTGTGAACACCAAATCTGCTTTTTAATTTCATTATCCAAAAGGAAAAAAAAAAATGCAACAAATATATCCACTTCTAACAATAAAACTGTCAATGTACCAATGTACTCTTATTTTATTTGCTTCCAAGATCATATATTGTTTAAAAAAAAAGAGGATATATTAAATGGAGGACAATACAAAGGCGGGACAATAATATAAAGTAGACTGCCGTTATTCATTGTTTTATTCATTGTTTGTTATTCATTGCTACTCTTTTCTGTAAAATCATTTTATTTAATGAAGGTAATTTTAATAAAAATATACATTAGTCTATCTTGTGAGCAATTTACATACCTTTTCACTGAACTTTTGTGACTATTTTTTGGATAATTATTTTATTTGTCTCTAGTCAATAATGTATATAGCGATTTTAATTTTTCAAATGCTCTCCAATACATGTACTGTACTTCAAAAACTGCCTACTTCTATTGTATTGAAACATTTCCAATCGAAAATCTGATTGAGTTTGCTTCTTTGGGACCACAGAATCTGCTTTTCAATTTCGGAATACAAAAAACGAAAGCATACAACGAATATATCCACTTCTAACAGTAAAACTATCAATGTGTTAATAATTTATTTTTCCTCCAAAGATATCTGTTTAAAAAAAGGCTGGCATTTTCTCTTCGAAATTTTCTGCTTTATGGATATTGAAACAGATGTTTTTAAGACAAGTCCATATTATGTGTAGGCAAACAATTTTTAAAAAGTAAAGCAGTAAAATTACGAGTATTTTAAATTTTTATTTTAACGACGAAATTTCTGTTCATTTATGTGTTTGAAGTTATCAAAATATAACAATATTTTATTTATTTGTTTCTTATTTTTTATTTTATTTTATTTTATTTATTTATTTATTTGATTTGATTTAGTGCACTGTTACTTTTATGTCTGAAAAACATAAAAAAAATATTTTTCTTTCATCTATAACATTTAGAATATTTTATTTATAGAATAAATTGATACTAACGGCTTAGACTATTCAACTTTGTAACACAATCTTTATAAATAAGAAACATTTTTATATCTAAAATAATTAATTATTACATTTTTATATCTAGAATGGAACAATTTAAGTTTCTTCGATATTTATTTAGCTATGCTTGTAACCTTTATCTAATAATTCTTAATATAATTTATTCTTTATAAGCATACTATACTTTCATATTACTTTTATATATATCACAAAAGCAATGAATTATAGTTACTAAGCCATGTCATTTTTTTCGGATACAAGCTTTAAAGGCATTCTTTGAAACCATTATTATCTTTTATATAAAAATACAATAAAACGCATTTTTTAGAAGTTTGCAGTTTCTATTTATCACACAATAAATGGTCTGCGATATAGATATGAACAAATGATAATATTCGAGCAATTATATTTAATTGGCGCCAGCAGGTTCATGGTCGTGATACTAAAAGATCATACATCATTTCTCACCCTTATCTTACCAGAAAAAAATAGTGGGAGAAAAGAAGAAATAAGAGCATCATTCTCGGTTTTTATTACGCAAGCTAGAAGATTTTGTTTTGACAATCTGATAAATAAAAATAAAGTTTCCTGGAGCTAGAATCGTTTATATATGGCAGAAATAAATCATTCCGAGGAACTTTGCCTGTTTTTTATTTCACTCGAGCTTTAAACAAATTACGGACTATAAAAAATAAATTTCTACACCTTTATTTCGTAACTACACTGGAAGTTTATATTAATAAGTGTTATTGTTTACACAGAAGTAAGATATCTTTTTGTAAGACCTTCCGCTATTAGTGTTTTAGCTCGAAAATATTTTCTATTCCAAATTTTCTAACATTTTTTCCATAAAGTTAATATTTATTTTAACAGTAAGAATATTTCAAACCTTGTAATATTTACATTCTTTTAATATATATATATTATTTTTAACAATGTAGACAGGCAGTTGTTAATTCCACCCACTCCTTATTTTTAACTTTAGAAAAGTTTTCTCTCATCTTTACTTTTAGCCACAAGACAAACAAAATTAAAAGTTTGAAAAATATGTAAACTCATGAGAAATATCTTTTTTTCCATCTATTGTTTTAAAAACAGCTAACATTTTGTTTGTGATTTTAAGAAAAAAATCTATTATAGTAAAAATTCCCATATGAATATATATAAAAATAATTATTATTGCACGACTTTATTTATTACTTGCTACTTGATTAATATAATTTAACGCATTGTCATATTTACATATTTAATATCATATCAGAATAGATAAATAAACAATTGGAATAATACATTTAATTATGCAGAAATTTTATTTTTCAGATTTAAATGGATCGTTATAGTATTTCTTAATTTTTATTTTTAAATATGGGGATTTGAATAAGTACTAAAAGCACTAAATTATTTATTTGAAATGATTAACTTTTAATTGCTGGTATTTTACGTAATATATTAGTGCCAAATGCAAATAGATTAGTTTAATGATAAAGAGATGTTTCCTAATTTTGTTTGTAAAAATAATTATTCTTCTGGATTATTTTACCTAAATATTAAATAAAACAATTCATTTCAATTTTAATAAATGATTCATGTTAAATTTGCTATTATTTAGGAATTTCAGGGCAATCGAGAATAATAACTCTTGCAAAATAATATCAAAAGTCATTGTCATTAGTTACTAGATTAATGCATTGTCATTTTTAAGCATGTAACATAAAATCGCTGAAATTCTGTGAACTAATCCTTTTTCTCAACAATGAAAAAATTGTCTCAAATTTTCAAAATGTAAAATGATCGATTGTGTAATATATTGAAGAGTTATCCACTTAGCACTTACGAATGAAATATGACTAACGTCATATTTCCTTCTTTCGTTCATTCAGTTGTGCCAATGTTTTTTAGTGACGTTTGGAGTATATAATTCGAAAATAACAATCTTTTATATTTTTGAAAATTCATTTCTTAGATTTGTAAGAGAGATTTCTTTTCTTAGAAAATTCATTTCTTAGATTTATAAGATTATTTCGATAAAATTTTTTATCGAACTTTTAAACATTGTTGTTGCAATAAATTATATTTTCCTCTATAAAATTATTTTATACCTAGTGAATATTTTTTTCCTTAATGTCTGATTCGTTGACTATTTATTTTTCTCAAAAGTTTTGTATTATTGAAATATATAATTTTTTTTAATTTTCTGTTATGAAAAGGCAATGACAAATTACGTTTTATTTATTTATATTTTACGACATACTCCATCAAAATGATATAATTTATCAGTTTTACAAAATCATTTAAATTTTTACTACAACTTCATTGTTTACTTTTTAAATTGTTATATAGAAACTGTGGTTCAAAAATTAAGTTGTATGTATACATTTATATAAATATTAGCTGGCATTGCCTAGCATCGTCCATCTTCAAAAAAAAATGGAATATCATATTTTACTTCAATAAATCTAGTTGGAAGAAAACAAAATATTCGACAAAATTCAAATAATAAAAAACTGTTAAGTGCTAACTATGAATTACGAACTTGAATAAGACCATGTAGAATTTTTCTTTTTTTTTTTCCATTCTTAATAGTTAAGTAGACAACTCTTGAATGTATTACAAAATCGATCATTTATAACTTCTTAAAAACCATAATAATTTAAATATAATTTTAGGGTTGTAAAACAGAGATGTAAAGTTATTATTAAAAATGAATTGCTATAATAGATTAATTTCTTCTTAAACAATATAGTTTTGTTTAATTAAAAAACAAATACAATTTTTGTCAGGATTTTTTGCTACTCTCAGATTAAAAAATAATGAATTTTACGAAGAAAATTGAATTTGTGAATGTAATACTTTAAAGACACACACACAAAATTATAATTTTATAATATATATAAATTTGGTTTCAAATATATTAAATATATACATGCATGGTACATTTTTAAAGTTAAAAATAAAGTTAAGAAATTCCTTCTTAATGGGAAAGAGGTTAAAAAATGCTACACATTTTATAGACAAACTTTACAATGAAATA
This sequence comes from Caerostris extrusa, assembly GCA_021605095.1. Taxonomy (NCBI): domain Eukaryota; kingdom Metazoa; phylum Arthropoda; class Arachnida; order Araneae; family Araneidae; genus Caerostris; species Caerostris extrusa. The sequence continues at coordinate 87,107 of BPLR01011517.1, read as the reverse complement.
AATAAATATTTAGATAACAACCGGAAATTGTTTCATTAAATAATCATTAATTAAATTTTTCATGTCAATTTTTAGAAGAATTTCGTGTTGAAAGTGCATGTTTATATTTTATGTAGTGTAAAGGGCGCAATTTTACGTTTCAACTATAATAGCTACAATTCCTAAAAATAAAGAAAATTAAACTGTTGGTGTTCTTATACTAGTTATACTAGTTATAGTTATTATTCTTATACTTAGTACTTCTTATTCCTTTTTTAGTTTTGAAAATGCTATTCAAAAAATTCAAAGACGTTTTCATAATTTTATATTAAGTGTAATCAATAAATCCTTGATAAAAGTGTACTTATGGATAGCAAGGATGGAATTTAATAGGAGGTATTTTGATACCGTTATAGAATTCCCTTTAACAAAATGAATTGTTTTTTAATGGGATTTATAATCCATTTTGAATTTTAATTAAACAATAAAAAATATCGTAGATCAATCAGTCAGCTCAGTTTCAAATAACTATGTTAGTTTAAATTTACAGCGATTTAGAATGTAAAATGTAATTCAAAGCTATTCTAGAATCTTGTTTGCGTCTTTTAAAATGTAATTTAAAGTTATTCTATAATCACTTTGGCGTATTTTCATTATATCAACCATTATTTTTTGTTGGTAAGTAAAATTACTTTTTTATTCATAGGATTTAATAACTTTAGAGCTATATTGTTAAACTTAAAATGAAGAAACAATATTTTTGGAGCTTTTTAATTCTGGTAGGAACAATATAATATAATTTTTAAATTGAATTTCATCATTCATTTTTTTTTTTTCAAGTTAGTGGTTTTTCTTGTCTATATTATATACGTATATATGGTAAAAAGCATGGAATGATATACGTATCCTTCCATGATACTTGATGATATTTTTAAAAGGTAAAAATATTACCTAGTTTCTTTTAAGTTTAAAGTATATTTATTGAGAATACTTTTTATGAAAAAAATAAATATCTTCCTTATTAATAATTTTTTGACTTTTTAAAGTTTATAACGTTACAAAATTACTATATTTATAAACATATATAAAAGTTTAAAATATTTATTAATAAAATATATATAAAGAGAACAGACTAAATTTAATAAATCCGCAATTTAGCTCTGCTGGTGCTTTTTCATATTGAACAGTATATAACATTAAATATCTTTATATTATTTTTTGTCAAAGTAAATAAATTAGTAGTGAAACCTATAGTATAAATTATTTTTAAAAAACATTTTATTTTATGTTCAAACAATTTGTTATAACGTACATTTTATATTTTTAGCGATAAAAACTGAGTAAGAAGATTTAATAATGATTCTCCGATTAAAAAAAGAGGTGAAATAAATTCCAGCAAAAGTGTAGCAAAATATTTTTTTCTGTGACAAGATTTTTATAAAAAGAGATTTCTCAGAAATGAGATCAGAAATATTTTTTTTAAGATAAGATTAAACAAAAAGAGATTTCTAAGTAATGAGATCAGATTTTTTTAAGTAGTTAATTTAGAATTCTACACAAATTTAGAATAAAAGGATAAATAAAGCCTGAATTTATATGTCTTAAACAAAATTACTGCTCCTTGAAAAGTTCTGCATAAGTGTAAGATAAATATTCCCCGTTCAAGAATAGAATGGAGAACAATATGCTTTTTTCCTCCGGAAATTTGAATGTCTCAAACCTATTGTTCAAAAATCTATATTTCTGTAATTAATTGAATAACTCTTAATTTTTATTTGTAAGCTCTATCGTACTCGTTATTTAATACTGAAATAATTTTTAAAAGTTATATAAATTTTATGTAATATTGCAATCTCGTTTCATCTATAAGAAAAAATGTGCAAATTAAATATGTAACAACTTTTAAAGATTCTGTTCTACAAACAAATTTAATGTAGTTAGAAACTAAATTTTATTTAACTAAGCATTTCATTTATAATTATAATTTTGTTATAGAACACTTAGAAGCTGTTTTCTTTTCTGCAGTTACAATTTTTTTGTTTAAGAAATCTTTTTTCTTTCATTTCAGATTCCTTAATTTAAAAGTTCTTATTAAAATTATACTCTGTAATAAAATTACTATTTTCTTTATTGCTACCAAGAATAATTTAAATATGCATGGGGTTCCATTTCATTTTTAGGGGGGCATAATGTTCAACAGTACAAGATATTATAAAATAATATAATATTTAGAACGAAAAATAACTGTATTTGCTTTGCAGCTTTTAATTATAAATTCAGTGCTTAATAATTGCATTTAAACTATTATGACTAAAATGATATATATTGAAATTTAATCATATATACACTGACAATCCAAATGCAACGACATGAAAAACGCTTCCAAACACGTGAAATTTGCACCATATGTGTCATCAATAAGATATGTAAATAAAAAATGTAAGATTTGAAGATACCATTTAACATCTTGTATTTCAGCACAGACGCACATCATGGGCGCCTGTAGCACTATCTATTAATACTACATAAAAAGAAAAACAAAAGGATTTTTTTATAATCTGGACTTATTTTTTGTGGGGTTTTTGCATGGGAAATTTCAGTATGCCCTATAGAAGAGTACAAATGTTAATCGAACATTATTCTGTGGGTTATCCTCCCGAGAAATTAGTACTCGTATCAGACGTAAACAAACCACAAATGTGTGGATATGTAATCAGTAGATGCATGAGACTATTATGAGGGAACGAGTGTGTGCCACTGCATATTAGAATAGGTAAAATGTGCGCATGTAACTGATAGATTATTATGTCGCATTATTACATCGCAAGAAATAGGATATGTTGCCCAATAATCTGTGTCAGCACTCGACATCTTTGACAACACATTGGAATTTCATCAAGACATCCATTGCTGTGATTATCTTTGAAGATCCAAGGCGTTCACGTCTGCAATTATGCGATGAACATCGGGCATGGACCAACGAAGGGCACAACATTGTATTTTCAGACGAATGATGATTCTGCCTTCAACACTACAATGGTTGTATCTGAATCTGGAGACACGACGGTGAGACATTATATTATTTTTGCATTATATATGTCCATGTCGGCCCTGCATTTACAATTATGATTTGTGATGGTATAGAATTTTAATTATGCATCCCACAATACGCATTGCGGAACATCCAGCACTATATATCTGAAGTTTTGACGCCTGAAGTCTTGCCTTAATTTCAAGACTTGGTTCTCGTCATATTTCAACACTACAATATGAGACCTCACAAGACACGCAATGTTTGACAATTCTTCTTTACCCACTAGATTGCATTGCTTCTTTGTCCTGCCTGTTCTCCTTATTTTGTGCCCATCAAAAACATCTGGTTTATGAATGATAAACGACTAGAACTAGAATTCACCACCCGCTGCAACGCCAGATCAACTTTAGTGTGAAAGAATGGGCACTTGGGCCATATGGCATTTATCCCTAATTACAATAAAAGAAGTAAATAACTATAGTAGAAATTAATTATCAAAGGTATAATTAAAAATGAATTAAAATCAACAAGAACCGGTCTGGCTTGGGATGACATCTTTATTTAAAATCTGTTACATTTACAAGATGGGGACTGCAAAAGATAAAAGCATCCACACCCAAGTAGGAAGAGATAATACATCTCGAAGGGCATCGAGTTGAAGAGATATTGAATTGGAAACAGTAAAATCTGGCCATAGCATAATTTGAAAACCGTTCCCAGAAGATATATGAGGAAGAGTTCATGACTTGAAAGTGTTCATTAGAATCTTAAATCCTTGAAAGAATGATTGCTACACGATTGTGATAAGATGAGAGATGAAGTCCAAGATTTCGGTGGGGTAGAGGAGCTGAAGAATATCGAGGCTGGTGGCAGATGAAGAGAACAGATGATGTTGCACGGTAGAGTAACACCATCATACATGCAAAGAATCAGTAGTATATGATACTTGAATTCAATAAAAAGATGAAAAAGGGTGGAGATGATGTATAATCATTGTTTATAGTAGAGGAATTTTTTCATAATTTTTCTAAACATTTTATGAACAATTTTTGCTAAGTGTAATGAGAAATTCAACTGGGTTTGACTTGTAGAGATTTGATTTAAACTGATAGAACTGAGGCACTATGTGGAAGGAGCATGGTACCAATTTTCCCAAGGGCATATCCAAAGCCTCCTTTATTAAATGCCGAGGCACTGCTAGACGTGGCGGCTTTACAAAATATGGATTTGTTCATATTCCTCTACTCGAAGATGGTTGTATTTTCAATCACATATAATTTGTGTTATTTGGTTTGATATCTCCTGTTCCTCTTGGTGTTGCATTTTTGTATAGTCAGAAAGATATATTAAAATGTATGAAAAAAATTTTAGAGCCTGTAAATATTTTGACTTAGTAATAATAATTTTAAAATATTTTTGCTTTATTTCGATTTCTACCTATGACTGTAATTTTTGAGTTTTTCGATCATTATTTTGTTTTCTGAGTATAATATTTTTATTTTTCTGTTAAAAAAATGTTTTTTCTTTATATAAATAGCGCAAAATCGTCAATACATATTGCAATTTATCATTTTTTGAATTATTTATTGATTTCCAATGTACTTTCTCTTACATTTTAATATAATTTAAATATTAAAGTAAATGAGAATATTCGGTTAGAGATTATAACTATTTTAACGAAAAATAACGTTCAAAATATTGATTTTTTTTATTGCCAAAGTTTTGCAAAATTCGTACATTTCACTCTATCAGTAAGTGTTGGTATTTTTCATTCAATCTGTGAAACAGAAGGTGAATGTTTTACTTTGGGGTAAATAACGCCTCTTTAATAAAATTAAAATTTTCTTGAATATTTTAAGAGTTTATGTTATTCTGTGTGATAGAAACATAACAGTCATAAGATAATTATTTAAGACAATAACTAAATAGCTGGCAATCTTAAGCACGGACAAAGTTTCGAAACAAATGGTCACTAAATTACAAAATATAATTGTAGCGATTAGCATAATGAACGCCCAAATCGGCAGAAAGATGATTAGTATATAATTGCTGATCACTTAAAATGCATCCAGCTGCCACGTGCAATACTTAATGATAAGCAAAGAAAAGACAAAGTTTGGTATTAAAGTGATGGCTAGTAGAAACTTTCTGAACGACTTCATACATGGGATAATGATCGATAAGCTAAGGGAGGGGCGTAGTGTGACGAATTTAGTCCAAGAGTTTGGCACGTGATCACAGTGATAAAGTACAGCCGTGATAAAGTTTTGAAAAAAAAACTTTATCACGGCTGCACTTAAGGGTGGTGTTGATTATCCTAGAAAGACAAAAAGCCAATGACTGAGAAAAGACACTAATCAATTCTTAACACTGCTTAAATCTATAGGTAGAACGTTCTGCCCATCTGACGCCTGATTTCCTGCCCCTCAGGCTACCAACCGACTGGCGTTCTATGATGTGAGATTTTAGTACCTATTGAAATCCACCATAAGAGCTGCATATAGCAACAATCTCGATTTACGGTGACTGGGCGCCTTCATAAATAGATATTACTGCTCTTAGTAATTCCACCAACTGAGCGTAATTCTATTATGAAACCTATCAAACCATCAATACTGATGTCTTGAAAACGTCCCCCTCACATTGGAGAAGATTTAAAAATTTTTCCTTATCTCCTTTAATATAATTGTTTTGACCAAATTTAGTTTTAAGTAGAATTGGGAATTTCGAGATAAAAATCTGTGTAGCTCAGAATTTTTGCATAAATAATCACAATTGCTTAAAATTAAGGAATCTATATTCGAAATAATTTATAAATTACTAACAAATTTTAGAAAAATTAAAGAAAATTTTAAGTGAAATAAAATGGGATCTTGTTTGGTAAGTACTATAATAAGATCAGATATAAAGCCCTAAAATTTGAGAACTTCTAATGGTAAAAATAATATAAATAGTTTTTTTTACAAACCCTTGTAAGATAATCTTATTTAATATATATTTTAATATAATAAAAAAATCAATATTAATTAAATGTTTATATTTGATAGTTTCCACTTAAAATTAAAAATGCATCTTAAAATAGCTTTTCTTTAATATAATGTATTAACAATCTCTGAAATTTTTACATTTTTGCATTTATATATATATATTTATATTAATTTTAACAAATCTCCACTTGAGACAATTGGTATTGAAGATTGAAGAATTGAAGAATTGATTTCCAATTGATATAGAATATTGCTAAACTTATAAAAACGACTTAATTATAGTTTTTTCATTGGCTTCAAATAAAAAATAACGTTCATTAAAAATTAAAATGTTTAATTATGAACATTTGTTTCTTTTGAAATTATCGGTATTTCACTTCTTCTCCTTCTTTAAATATTTGAAAAAAAATATTCATTTGAATTTTTTAGACACATTTAATTAATTTTTTTTACTTTGTTCAATCTTGAGGGTATATATTTTTGGTTTGTGAATTATATTTACTATGAAAAATTTCTGTCTAATAATGAAAAATTGGTTTCACTATGATTCAAAATACCCCTTTTTAGTATTTTCAAATTACTTGGATGCTTTCCTTAAATATTAATTTTGCAGAAGTTCTTTATTTTAAATGTAATTAGCATTAAATTTTCATGGATACTTAAAAGGTAAAATTTGTTTTGCTCCTTTGCCAAATACTGTTTAAATAAATGAAATGCTACTCCCCAATAATATATGCCTTTCTAGCTAGCAGATGGGGTAAGGTTTCGAACCAGCTGGTGGCCTCTTTTGTAGTCACTGCTTTCAGAAATAACAAGCCTCGATAGCAATTTAGACAGTGTGTGTATGAATCTTGCAGCAATAGTCAGACAGTCTAGAGGGATTATCGAATTTTCTTCCTTATACGAAATGGCTGGCAAAATTTTGGCTGTTACCCTTAAAAGTTATCCCGAAAGGCCATCAAAGAAACTTTTTGAATTTATTTGTTGTTTGATTACTTTGAATTAAATTGAACTGTAATAAGTTATAGTTGACAGATCAATGTTTGTATTTTTACCCCTTATACATCCCCGTGTGGATTCGGGTTAGAATAGCCCCACTGTAATTCATGCCTGTCGTAAAATGCGACTAAAATAGATACCCAGTGCCCTAGGTGTAATCGGGTGAGGTAAAGTCAGACTTCTCCCCTTAGGGTGCCGCATGTCTGTGTACCCCATGATCAAGGGCAAAAAGAAGCTGAATTTTTAACTCTTCATCATGACTCGTCGGTCCAAGGACACACGGGTTCATGGACTTGGTCTAGATGTTGCTGTCGACCTAGTGTGATAAGAAACAACATCCTTATACATTATATATATGATTAACATAATTTTCATTTAAATGACTTTTGTTTTTAGTAAATTATAGTTTTTTGTTCACTAATAAAAAATTTGCTCTGGCAAATAACGTTATTCTTACAAACTTTCCAATTTTTTTTTTTATGCTTTACTATAACAGCTATGAGATAAGACTTTTTCAGGGCATTTTTTAAAGGAAGATCGACTAACACTGAAAAAATGTAAGGAAAAGTTTTTATGGAAGTTTAGATGTAAAAGAAAATATCTTGTTACCCAACATTTAAAAGAAAACAGGAAAAAATTTATTATTTATGACCCATAAAATTTTCAGCTATCTATTTTACTGTCAGCATAGAATTTAATTTTTAAAGAGGAACTTGAACACTCATAAATTAAAGAAAGAAAGCATAGGTATATTTCCACTTAAATTTATCGAAACGAATTTTCCAGCGATTAAAGTTCATAGTAATGTGAAAAGGTTTTTCTTACATTTATAAATCATATTTGAGACATTATTAATAAGCCATTATAAAAAATACACGAAAATTTATGATTTAAGAATAAAATAAGATTAATTCTATGATTATCTCATTATTGTGGCACATAAGTCGTTTATTGTAGTAAATAAAATATTTTTGTCTTTTTCTATATTGAAATTTGGATTTTCCTTTTAAATTCTAATTTATAATTTAAGTAATCTTATAAATAATTTCATAACTAGTAAAAATTTGGAAAGACAATAAGAAGCAATGATGTTCAAAATTAAAATAAGTTACATTCTTGAACGATTTTCTCAAAATGTATTAAACAAAAGGCAAAATTTACTCTTCCATACAAAGATACAAATGTCTAATGTTGAATATGTTTGCTTATATATTTGTGTGGACGTTGTGTTTAGAGGGACAGGCTTTACCAGCGCATGTCAATTTCCATGTTTTGTTGTATTTTTCTCTCACACATTTCTCCGAATTTGTGGTGTTTTAACCCAAATTCAAAAGGAAACCATTAAAAATAAGTAATCATAACGTTTGGATGAATGAATGAGGTGGGGACACGGAAAGAAGCTAATTTTCAATTCCAGATTGAGAGGGACTTCAATGTAACGATTAGTGTCGTGTGCAGCAAACGAAAACAGTTTAAGAATATTAATACCATACAGAAAAAGCCTTTAGCAAATTTTTCAAAAAACACAATAGCAATCGAACGACATCTGTTACAACAAGACGTAACAGGAGTTTAATAGCGGGCTTTTAAGGGTTACTGTTTCAGGGAAGATTATACCAGAAAGCTGTGTTTTTAAAAATGTAAGTTTGTAAGTTGTACCGTTTACTTTCCCATTTACTTCTGTGCACAGAAGAATCCTTTTGCATGGTTCAGAGAACATCAACTGTTGGGAGAAATAAATAGGGGACTTTTCTAATCACTGATGAATTTCGATTCGTTTTAACCACTGGCTTTTGACGCATGTTCTTCTGACAGAACCATGAACTTACTACCTATCCTCCAACCTCCAACTTTGTCAGTAGAGGATTGATGGTCTGGGAAGCCCTCATGTTGGATGTGTACACAGATCTTCATGTCATCGACAGATATATTTTATTGCTGATCCAAGATTTCATTCTTATATTGTGAAGTATAAGAATGAAATCTTGGATCCCAATTTGTTCTCCTTTTGAGAAATATGGTTGATTCGATTCCATTTGAGTGGATGTCAATGAGAGTCCATAGAGACTCATTTGGTCAACGAATTCTTAAAAACTTAAAAGTTTTCAAGATGGGTTGACCAAACAAATTTCTAGAACTAAAACTTACCCACAACTGATACCTAACCTACCCATATACTATATATGGCATGTCTTGGAAGCTCTAGAGATTTCATTTGCCAGGACCTAGAGGACCTATAGCCCCCAGCCCTTTATTAGTGCACATGTTCCTTTAAGAAAACATAAAGTTACATAACCATTTCTTATATTTTATAAACTTTTTCAATAATCTGCCTTATTTTCAATATTAATTCATATTGTGAGAGCTGGATAATTTTATAAAAAAATCATACTCTCTGTTAACTAATATTTTCGTTCGATATTTTAATTTCTGTTTTATACGTTTCGATGTTGATGAGTATTACCTAATATTATGCATGTGTCCCGCAACTGATATGTAACATTTTTTTATTATATTGCCTTATGTATAAACTAAATTTCATTACAATCTGTCCAGTAATTCTGGTAATATTCACCTAAAGATAAAAATAAAAAATTTATTTATGAACACCAATCTAAATTTTTTATGTCGCTATCCTCCTTTAAGGATAAACTAAATATTTTTCACGTGTGTGCCAAATTGCGAATTCCTATTTTATTATTTTGTGTAAGAATTTATAAACTTTTGAAGAGAAAAGCAGTTTCTACCAAAAATTTAATTAATATTAAATTACTTTTTAATCAAACATTTCTTCAATCATCATTTTTTTAATTAGTTATTTTATTTTTTTCAAATTATTCTTTTTAATAAACTGGGTTGATGGAAAAATTATATAAAGGAAGCTAAAAATTCTTGTTAGTTGTTATCAGAATTTTAGTTCATTTGTTTATTGCCAATGAACGAAATTATTAACATGCCAATTTATTATTGAATCAGTAGGAATTTTTATTGAATAATCATCCTTTATTATTTTCATGGTCCTATAAGGAAACATGAAATTAAATAGCCACTTCAGATATTTGGGGAAGTTATGCAATACTCTTGTATAGTTAGTGCATCTGATTTTGCTTTTTTAAAACAACAACATAATAGAATCATTTTTTTCTATCATTTCCTAATAATGAGCAAATTTCTGCTTAATTTTGTTTTTCTTTTTTAAAATTATCTGATAAATACCAGTTAAAATTATTGGCTTAACAGAATTTGTAAGAAAGACTTGTATAATAGTTGTGGACTAAATTTCTAACTATAAAAAAATGTAACACTTTAATGTGGATAGTCTTTCAGTTCAGGTTCTCTGGCTTGTAGTAGACGTATATAAAATATTTATATCCAAATAAGTTTTATAATTTGTACAAACTACTTTATATAATTCTATTTTTCAGTCTTTATCCATCAGCAGAGTTAATGTCTTTCCTGAGTAATCACCCACCTTTTGAGAAAACTGGTGAATATATCACAGATTCATGAAATTTCTTTTCATACACACATTTTAAAATTGCTTTCTGATATATATTCATTAATAACTCTGCGCTACAAGCAGTATCTAAAAAGAGAGTTGTTCATATTTTAAATTTATAAAGTCCATTTCTAAGCGAAAAGTTTAATGTATATGTTCAATATTTATTTCGATATCATATTTTTCAACTGTCTAGGGAATATTCTAAAGCTAATGATAAAATCAATGCCATTTATTAACTCTAATTATTATATTCCAAACTTAATTTATTTTGTAACCAATGTAAATGTTTACTTTCTATTTCCAGTTACGTGAGCAAATATTCAGTATTATGTCAATACCTAGTAATAGTTAACGTATTGCAACATACAATTTTGTAAATATTAACATCTACTTGAGAACTGCATATAAATTTGTGTATTTAATATTTTACAAATATCGACATCCGACATAATTATTTCATTATTTTACTATGCCATATAAAATATTTCATTAGAAATAAAAAGTAAAAAGTATAAAATAAATTTATTAACACAATTGAAAATGTACAGTTAAGTTTTTTTTAGAACAATTCTATAAATTTATAAAAATAAAAATAAATAAATAAAAAAATCTATTATATAAAATATATTTTAAATATTTTTAATAATATTTTTAATATTTTTAATATTTTAAATATTTTAAATTTTATTTTCATACTTTTTAAGAAATTAAGTAAATAAAAATTAAAACTGATTAAACTAAATCAGATTAAAATATGCTAAAACAATTTCATTTTGATAATTTAAAAAAGTAACAAATAAGTTTTAAAACCAATAATAAGAAAAGAAATATTTGTAATTTTTATTATTAATTAACGATAATAATATATGATTTGTCTTAGTAAGTTAAATTCAATTTTAAATGATACTGTCCAAAATTAGAAATATTACTTTTATTCTTTAGAAAATGTTATGCACTACAATAACATTACTGACATCTAAATAGAATATATATATTAATATACGTACCGTAATATTAAGCAATAAAACTGTATAACATTTGAAATCGTTTGGAAAGTAAACAATAGCAAATACTATTTTGTAAGAGAATATATTACTGAACATAATTCATTGAAACTAATTCTTTCACTGAATGACAAAATGAGTTAATCGAGCAGTTTCTTTTAAATACACATTGTATTAATAAAAAATCATGATTTGAAAATATTAATTTAACATCAGTAATACGCATTAATTTAGGGCCTGATGGTCGAGTGACTAGCTCTCTGGCGCTCAGTGCCACAGGTTTCGAGTTCAAGTCCCGATGGTGAAATGGATGTTTGTAGTGGTTCGGAATCTACTTTAAACCATAGGTATCGGTAAAATAACGTAGAGCGTTGGACGTAGCGTAGAGTAGCGTAGAGTAGAGCGTTGGACGTAGCGTAGAGTAGAGCGTTGGACGTAGCGTAGAGTAGAGCGTTGGATGTAGCGTAGAGTAGAGCGTTGACTATTTTTACTCCGTAAAATGGAAATATCTCATCTCTCGAAATCTGCCAGTAGGCAGACGGCCTTGACCCACCATAGGACTGTTACGCCACTGAGGATGAAGACTACGAATTAATTTAGGACAGAATAATTCTTAAAATAATTTGGGCAAAAAGGCCGAAGAAATAATTGAGTTTCAATTTTCATAAAATGTGAAAAATGTTCTTAAAAATTAAAAAGGAAAACTATAATAATTTCGTAGTAATTTCAATTTTAATGTAAGTTTAATAAAAATCATGTAAACAGGCAGGGTATAAAAATATATATTTACAAAAGGTTATTTAGCTACTTTTAGTTACAGGTGTGCTAAATCGAAAACAATTAGAAACTCAAGATTTTTCTTCTTCAAAATATAAGACGTCGTTTGAAAAACAATATCAAAAACACTTCTCGTTTATAAATAACACTTGTTATATCTTCAAAATGAGGACTTAATTAAAATATTTCTACTTGATAACTTTTTTTTATATGTTAATATTTGAACAAAAGTTTCGTGGTCTGTTTACTTAACTTAATCAATTTAAAGTGTGGATGTACATTTTTCAACTGCAACTAAAACAATTAAATCGTGAAGTAACAGCAAATTTCATTGTGGTGGATTAAATGAACTCCAAAAGAGGTTTATATATAGCCATTAATATTGTAAAATAAGAACAATCAAATTCTACAACAAGAGAAGATTTTTCTTTCGATGATCATCTTAACAATACAACTAGATTTTTAGATAAAATAGTGCGAGAATCTTTAATACGTAATAGAATATTTATCAATAAAGTGTTTGGAAGTTAAGAATGTTTTCTCTTTTGCTACTTTTATTTATACAAAATATTCGAAATCGAAATAATTAATTACTTAGTTTTCAATTTCTTTTTTATACATGCTTCAAAATCAAAAGGCTAATTAAAATAACTCTTAAATATTATGTTTCATAACTTCCAAAACTTTCACAAATATTTCTCGATGAATTAAATATTCTGGATCCTTCTTCAAACTCACTCTGATTTATTTTGCTTTTCAATAAAATAAGTTATACAGGAAATAAATTCCAAATTCGTTTTTAAAATTGTAGAAATTCCGGATTAGTTTTAGATGTCTTTTTAATAAGTTAGTCTGTAACTAATTACTTAAAGCGCACATATTTTTGATAAATGCTTATTAATTTCTTTGATTTCTAATAAACTATAAAAGTGTGATATCTCCAAACTCTGGGTAAAATATTTATTTAATTACCATTATGGTAATTATACTCTCCATAAAAAATATTTTGTAATTTCTATTTTTATTACCCAATAGTTTTCAAAACATTAGAGTTAGATACTTTTAAACTAATCAAATTATATTTGCTTACATAAATTGTTTAAAAACTGTGGGAAAAAGTTATGGTATTCTTTAAAAGATCATTCAGAATTTTTCTACATATTTGTAAAGTAAATTATTAAACCACCAGGATAGATTTATTGATTTTCTACAATATTACCATTAGTGCATCGATTTATTTCTTGTTTGTAATGTACTATAACAGAGTAGAGTGGTGATTAGTTTTATCTTTAAACTCTGGGTAAAATTGTTTTTTAATTATCAATATGGTAATTATCTTCCTCATACTTAAGAAACATTATGCAAACTTCAATTTTCCATTATCCATTGTATTAGAAAACAGACAGAGACTTTTGAACTCTAAAAATATATTTACTTATATATGGGAAAGAGTTATGGTATTGTCTATAAGAACATTCAGTATTTGTTCTATATCTTTGTAAAATAAATTAATAAATCACCAGATTTTTTTTTTATTAATTATCTGCAATATTACCATTTGTGTATTGATTTATTTATTTGCGTTAGCTTTTTCAGTTATAAAATCATTTAAGTAATCATCATTATATAAATCATTGTCATTAAAGTGAATTAAAGTTTGGAGCAAAAGTCGTGTCGTAAAATCTTCGGAGAAGAATCCAACAACGGTGATAAAGATTTTGTGACGTCCAGTTGAATATTAACATTAGGGTAATTTATAACGATTGTTAAAATATCAGATTTAACTTAAAAAACCATTTTTGAAACTACATATCAGAAGGGAAAGATATCTAAAAATATCGACATCTTAGTATTTTCTATTAGACTTCTCTCTCAATAATTCTTAACGTAATTTATTTCATCATTCTGTATAATTGGCTATTGAAATAATATTTTCTGAATACCGTTGTGTTTATTCTTTGAAATAAAATTGTTTATATATATAATTTTTGAAGGAAAAAAATAGAACGCACTAAACTTTGTCGTATTAAAATTAAAAGCATACAATTCATTTGTGTGCTTTTATTTTCACGTAATTTTTAAGTCATTTTTGAAAATAATATGGTAAATTTTCTGCTATATCTGCAATAAATATTTTATAAAACAGTTTTTCTAATTCAAGGAATAGCTATAAGGAGATTTTCTAATTCTTATGGGATAAAAAAGTTGGCTGAAGCGTTGGAAATATATAATATTGTTGGAAATAAAGGCCCCATTATGGTATAGTGGTAGCTCAAGTAGCTTTAGATCAATTTATTTTATTTTTCCATCCTACATGACGGCAAAAAGGAGGGGGAAAGGTTTATCATATTTCAATAGCCCCATTGACAAATAAAAAGAAAGTGCATTTTCAACCCTAAAATTGTGGGTATTGTGTGAAAAGCGAAGATTTTCGTTTCTGTGATCAATTTTTCTTATTCTTGAACAGTTTTTAATTTCCTTGACCAATTTCAACATTTTTGATTGGTTTATTGTTTAACGAGCTATTTTTTTTTTTCACGAGCTCTTCTTATTGGTTTATTTAAACTCTCACGTGCTAATAATTATATAATTAAATAATGTAAAATTGTTCAAGAAGATCTAGTAAAATCAAAGACAATTTTATTTCAAAGTAAAAATGAGATTTTTTCAATAAACGAAATTCATTTGGAATTCTACAGTTTTTTTTTTTTTTAATAATGCTTTTATGCATTTTGTTCTGATATTAAATTCTAAATTTTATTGTTAACCTGTATATGAGACCATACGATTATTTACTTTGTTTTGAATAAGTTATTTCTTTCTATTCTCGTTTTTATAATTGAAAGGGCTTTTCCTTAACTAAGGAAAGATGTTTCACTTTTATATTGTTGTTGTCTCGAAATGTCCACGCAGATATATAGCAGTTTCTGAATGACATGGAGTATACACCGGATGGAGGGAGGTTATACTGCTCCACATCGGGCCCCTACAATTTGTTACGAGCAATCTCAAGGTTTATTATTTGTGGATTTGTACCTTCCTCCTTTGAGCAAATAAACTATGGGACCCAACGTAAGGACATTTCTTCCTAAATATTTATCGTACTTATAGTCGGCAAAGAAAGCGGATTTTTCTGGAATGCTTCCTTTGTCTAGTATGAAACAAAGCTTTGTTCTCGTTCTAAATCCTAGGTTTTATTCTCAGTCTCCTATTTCCTATATTAATTACTTTAAATAGTTCTAGTATACTTTACATTTTATTTCTAATACTCGTTCTTATTAAATAAAAAGAATTTTGCTATGCTAACTTACTTTTATTCAAATTTTAATTGCTCAATATACAGAATATACACATAAAGTTAATCCAGATATCCAGTTAATTCGTTATTCAAAATTCTGAAATCATATTTATTTCTGCACGTCAACAGCATGCTGAGAATCTAATGATTTTTATTGAAATTGTTGTTAAATCATTAGATTGTCTCGATCATTAAAATTGAATCTAATGATTTTGATTGAAAGTGTTGTTAAATCATTAGACTGTCTCAATCATTAGAGTTGAATCTAATGATTTGATTGAAGTTGTTGCTGAATCATTAGACTGTCTCAATCATTATAATGGAATCTAATGCTTTTGATTGAAATTGGTGTTAAATTATTAGACTGTCTCAATCATTAGAGTTGAATCTAATGATTTGATTGAAATTGTTGCTGAATCGTTAGATTGTCTGAATCATTATAATGGAACCTAATGCTTTTGATTGAATGGAAATCATAATGTCTTTTGATTGAATCTAATGATTTGATTGTGT
Source organism: Caerostris extrusa (assembly GCA_021605095.1). Classification (NCBI taxonomy): domain Eukaryota; kingdom Metazoa; phylum Arthropoda; class Arachnida; order Araneae; family Araneidae; genus Caerostris; species Caerostris extrusa. The sequence continues at coordinate 71,014 of BPLR01011517.1, read as the reverse complement.
TAAATCATTAGACTGTCTCAATCATTAGAACCTAATGCTTTTGATTGAAATTGAATCTAATGATTTGATTGATTTGATTGTTGCTGAATCGTTAGACTGTCTCAATCATTATAATGGAACCTAATGCTTTTGATTGAAATTGATGTTAAATCATTAGATTGTCTCAATCATTAGATTGAATCTAATGATTGAAAATCTAATATAATGTTGAATCAAGTTATTGCTTTCCGAAGTGTATTTTTCAGTTTAAACCACAAATAATAATTTTTATTGCAAATTAAGTGAATATATTTAAAACTCTGTATGAAAATTTATTCTGTATATTTATGTATGTATAAATATATAGAATATTTATGTATGATAAATGAATTTTTGTTTATTTATCATACAAAATTAAAATGTGTCTTATTTTACAACATCTTATTAAAAAAATCTGGAAATAACGTATTTGATATACAATAATGGAAACAATCCTATTCTTTTAGCATTAAACATAATTTTATTTCTTGGTATTTAATAAATGTTTAGATCCCTCATAAAGTTTAGTTCCATATTTAGCTCCATTAGTTCCATTGCAAAGTATATTTATAAAAGTAACTTGACGATAAGTGCATTTTTTTTTTTGTGTAAAACCATTATGTTGAGAAACAAACCCTTAATCTTTCTTCAAAAGGATTTTATTTCTCAATTTATAGCGTGTTTTTCGTCTGGGACAAAACAAAGGAATTTTCTGCCAAAAATAATTCAAGTTCCTTTTTTAGAATCTGTGTTTATCGAGAAAATGGGGGGTAAAATTATTTTATCCACTCTAAAATGTTTTTAAGAAATATTACTAATAGTTAAAGAACTTTTTCTTTACAAGGGAAAATATTTATTACTTCGAATCCTTATAAAATAAATATAATCAATGGATTCCATACAATTGTTAAAATATAAAAGAATTATATTTAATCATAATGGGCCCTGTGCTGTTTAATAATATAATTAAAAAAAGTCTCTCAATATGTGATAAGAAAGGATAATCTATATATCATATGAATTAATATATATAAGAAAAATATGAAGTTATTTTATAGATTTGTCAAGCTATACGAAATACATTTTTTTAAGTTCTTGTACTTTACTAAGCAGTATTTTTCTAATCTATAGAATTTAATTTTATCAGTGGAAAATTTACATTTCGTGTTAAATCATCTGACATATTTTACATTTTCTACTTGTATATCCCCATTTAGAGAAAATAGTAATTTTTTTTCGAATTTGGTCATGTAACTGTTTAAAAAGAATTTCAATCTCATCAGATCAGAATTTTAAAAAACTTTTAATTGGAATTTAGATTGATTCATGTTTGAGTTTACTTCTATTTATATCACAGAATTTAATTCGAAATTTGAAATCTTTTCTTAAAGACATTATTTGTTCTATTATATAGCAGAAAAAACCTATTACTGCATAAATTTAAAATAAATTTTCTCTATCATTTCCAAAAATGATGAAAAACATTTTTACTAATTAAATTTGTTTCTAATTCATACATTTTGATAAGAATGCATTGAATGAGGTAGAAGTAGTGTACATTCTTCTTATTTTTTTTTTCGAATTTTATTTTATTCCATTTGGTTTCTTATTTGAATTTTAATAGTTTACATAAAGAGATATTTTTGTCAATCTAAATATTATATTCAAAATCAATAATGTTTTTCTAAAAGTTAATAAAATTTTTCAATTTACCATTATCAATAAGTTTTTGCATTTTCTCTGCAAATGTTAGACATGAATTCTTTTTGATATTGATAGAGGAATATATGTCGATTGATTGTAATATATTTATTTTAATCATTTTTTTTAATAAAAACTTTTTCAATTCAAGGAATGTAAATGAATAATAATGTTTATGGTTTTGATTTGTATAGCATTTGCACTAATTAAATAGAAACTCAGATACCGAAATGTAGACATACCGAATAGATTCAGCTTCATAAAATACAAATATTTTTAGAAAAGTTTTAAATGTAAGATAACCATGTTAAAAACTTAAGTTAATGCATTTTATTACTAATTTTGTATTAATTATTTAGATTTTTAATTTAATTAAACTGAATTCATTGCAATTTTATTGAATTAAACAGTTGAATTTAGCATAGTAATAAAATTCAAATTCACTTATTACAGAATTCACTTATTCTGATTACAGAATAATATATATACAGGGTGATTATAATTAAAGTCCCATTTTCAAAATGCTGTAAAAAATGATCCACTCTTCAGAATGAGTTCAAATTTGAACTGAAGATACTTGAAGAATGGGGAACTGGTACGACATCAAAAACAGTTATAAAGTGTATTAATAGATGGCACTGTAAGTGACATAAAGAAAGTGAATTCGGCTGCCAGTGATATTTTGAATCGAAATTACAGCGTATTTGGCATGAGTTGCACATTAAACAAACTGTAATGTTCAATGTGCTTGATTGTTTCGGTCTTTTGACGGAAAAAATGACTTCCAAGTCATTGAACAGTTGTGGCACTGTTAGTGGAAAGCCCATCCACCACGGTAAGGTCATACCAAATTGGATGGGGAAAATCAGTGGAATTTATTTGGAGTTTTTTTTTTTTGAAGCCATTCCGTTTCCCCTTTCTTCAAGTATCTTCAGATCAAATTTGAACTCGTTGTGATGAGTTGTTCTCTTTTTACAGCATTCTAAAAGTGGGACTTTAATTATAATCACTCTGTATATATATATATATATATATATATATATAAATCCCACAATGGAACTAGTTTCAATTTTCAAAAATAAATTGTTCAGGGTAACTTCTCTTAAAGTTCCACAGAACTATTTTTTATACTACCCCTGAAAAAAAAAAAACCGAGCAAATAAAAGCTATAATTAACTCTCACAATAATACAGCTCACTTAAATTTTAAAAGAACTGCGTTACTTAAAATGTATGTAATTTTCTTGAATTTAATAAAAACAAATTACGTATTCAAAGTAAGCAATTCATTGAAATTCTATAGATATTAATGAATTTTGTTTTAGAAAAGAAAATGATAAATAACAAGCATCTAATAAAAACAAGCAGATTAAAATTTATTCGTTCTCTTAAATTAGTTCAGTAAATTTGCTCTACTGTACAAACTCAATGCATTTTAATATAAAGAATTAAGTTTCCATCCCCAATTTTTTACAAAAAAAATATTTTTATTTTAATATTTACTCCCATTCTTTTGGTAAGAAAATGAAAAAAATTTTCAATTACACTTTTTAATTAAACTTTGTAATATTATAGGCAAGAGCAGCATAAAATGTTTAATTTACAAAAACCGAAATTTTGCATTTAAATTAAAAGGTATGCCTTAAAAGATTCTACATTTATTACTGAGCGATCAAAGATTAAAAATAAACCTTTTAGGTTTAGTTCTTCTCGTAGTACTAAGAAATATAAAAGACTTCAAAGACAAAGTATAGTTTTCCTAGATTTTATTTTTATTAGCATACTTTGTTACATTTTACAAAATGGCCTTTGACTAAAAAAAATCGACTAAAATAACTTTGTTATACGACAAATCGATTTTCTTTGCACAGGGTTTAGAAGGAATTTTTATCGCATTTCTTGGCATACAAAAAAGGTCTCGATGAATGAAGGTGTCATGAATAATTATGTTCACAGTACATGCGAAGTATTTTGTCTTTAAGTTAATAATAAATTTGGACATGCCTATTTTATTCTCCAGAAAAGTACAACATAAGAAAATAAGTAGTAGGATTTTATTTTATTTTATTTATTGTTATCTTTTTAATATTATTCTTTGTGATTAAAGGAATACTGCTCAAAAAAAATTAGGGTTGTCTATAAATATTTTAGCTAATTAAGAAATTTTGAAGGAGAAACTAAACAAATTAGAATCAAACAATTTAACGCAATATATAAAGATACTAATGTGTTTAAATGAAACTTTTAAGAAAAGATAATTTTTGTTAAAAAATATTTCTTAGTATCTTAATTAATTAATTTTATTTGTTTCTTTGTCATTAATGAGAAAAGGTAACTTGTCCTTATGATGCCCTTGTATTTTCCTTTAGGAAAATTGGTATCTGGTAATAAATAACCCAAAATGAAAAACATTTCGCTAAAAATAAACTTTTTATAAACTTTAAATAAGCTGAAAAATTTCTTATATAATACAGTTTAGTATAACTAACAATTTAAATCGTCTCTCCAATAGTTTAATAGTTTAATCTCTGAAATAACTGTACAAAAAAATCCTTTTAATATTAATTTTAATTAATTAAATTACTTTTAATACTAATTAAATACATTAAAACTCTTCAGCTTCTAAATATATTAATTCTCAATTTTTACATTTAAATTCTTCAAAATGCATTAAATGTATGCAAAAAAGAAAACATCTATATCTTTTTTTTTGCCATGTTTTCTATTGTTATATTGTGTCCTTAAATAAACAGCATTATATTGGTTTTCCAATACAATAGTTAGTGAAATAACCGCTTTACTAATTAAGATTCCTTTTCATAATAATATCATTAGAATAGTTCATCTTTTCCACTTGGTAATTTGCTTCACTATTATAAAGTGTTCTCAATTATTTATTTGCAAAGCTGTTTTGATTTATGATCAATTTCATTTACATGTGTATTTAACTCACAAAGTCACGTTATAAATTGCGAATATTTAAAAAGGCCCACAAGTGCATTGTATGAATGAAGTTATTACTGTTCTCTATTTATTCAGCATTCATTAACATTCAAATCAATGAGTTCCTTTATTAATTCATCCCAAATATTCTCATTTTTCTGCTTGAAACTACATTCTTGACATGCTAAACATGCTTGCATTGATCTGTCCTTCTAATTTAACATCATACAAATGTTTATCCTGAATCACGTCTGTAATAAACACTAAATTGGGAAAATTTCTAATTTGCATTTTATTACTTATAAAAGAAAACAGTAAGCTGTAAATTATTTTTCAATTTAGTTAAATTATATCAAAATATACATATAAATTAAAATGAAATATATATTTGGTAGTAAAGAGAATTGAGCAGGCTATCTATTGTTGGAAATACTGGCATAACAGTACGAATTGTTAATAGTTTTGTTTTTTGTATAAAACAAATTGAATTGCATTAAGAGAGGAATGAATTATATTCATTAACTAAATTTAACTTTTTGAAATATATTTAATAATACAAAAGTACAAAAATCAAGAAAAGATGCTTATATAGTAATAAAGTTCATACCAAACAAGATATTAATAACTATATTATAACATGCATTTTATAAAATAATTTATAAGTGTAAAACATTCATAAGCGTATATACATACTTTCCTTAAGATAATAAGTAAACAAGTTGTTTACATGTACATTATACATATTTCATAGGAAACTTCAGTCTTCAATTTCTAGTATGTTTATGAGTTTTATTCAATATTTAAAGTGTTTTTCATATTTATTCATTGAACGTAAAATCAATACATGTCATATATGTAAAATAATATTCGAAAATTTATAGAGTTAAAATTATAGATTACATTAATAATTATGGAATACATAATTAATTATACATTAAAGTATTTTTATATTTTTTCAGTATTGCTTATTTTTATTTGCGCAGAATTTTGTAGGCTTTTGTAATAAATAATTTTGTATTGTGCACGATAATTTGCATATTTTGTTGTTCGTAGGTGAATAGAGAATGTGAAAAATAGAATCAATTTAAATTACTATAATTAATGCATCACATGGAGCAATTAATCTGATATTGTTTCAAACTGTTAACACTGTTGTTAGAAATTAAGTGAATTCCCAAGATTTTGTAGATTTTCTTGAAAATTACTCAGCGAAAGGTAAAATTAATACAGCCAAACAAATATGCAAATATAAGTCAAACGCTTTATCTCTTGCCTAAGTGTGGGTGGTTCATATAGACGAATAGACTTTACGTCCGCAGTTGGAAATTTCCATTCTCTTTCGCTCAGATATCTTGAAATATTTCGTGGAGGTTTTTTTTTTCAATAATAAGTAAAATTCAAAAGCAAACTATTAAAATAACTAATCAACAAATAGTGGGGAGATCAGAAATAGGGCAAGTCTCAAATATAGATTACTAAAAACTAAAATGTGACGTCTAGCATCATGTCTAACTTATGGAATCCGTACAGTTAATTGGCCTGACAAAGACAAAAGGTCAATGAAGATCAGAATTTGGCCATTACAGAAAGGCGTAATATAAGTTTAACATCTCATCTCTCTTTTAATTTCATACGACCATAAAAGCATTGGGTTCGAAGGTTATCGTTTTCTAAAGAACACACAAGAGAAATTTGTTTCCAAGGAAACCTGCTGTTTTCATTCCGCTAACTCCTGTACGCAGGAGAACTGGTTAAGCATTTTACAACGATAGACTTTGAACCAAAGATTAGTGTTGGACCATTATATTCATTGAGCCTGATTACTGATATTCTACATAAGTTCATCAAGAAGAAATCAGGACTTTATTACTATATGTATTACAATATCCGAAAAAGAGACCACACTGACATCAGAAGATTGATGGTCTGGGCGAGCCTCATTTTGGATGGATTTACAGACCATCATGCCTTTTCCAAGGATTCTGGGACTGTTGTGAAGTACATAGAGGAGATCTTGGAGTCCTACGTTTCAAGAGTGCAGTTGCCCTTGATTTCATTTGTGTGCACAATTTACTTTCACATAATTGTCGCACATAAATGAAATTAGGGGCAACTGCATCATCATCATCATCTATTCGGAAAACTTCTGAAAAAAAGATAATCGCCAAATTGATTGACCAGCCAATTCTTAACTCTATTAAGCATGTCTGGAAAGCTCTTGGCAGGCAGCTACAACTAGTCTCACACCTTCAAGAACGAACCATATCCTGCAACAGCGTTGTTTGAGCAATGGAACAGATGGGTACAGAGACTGCTAAACTGCCTGAATACCAGAGTGAATTAATGCTGTGTGAACTATATAATTGTAAGAAAAGATCATAAGTACTTTTTTGTGTGCTGTGCGTACATTTTAAGAACATTTAAGTACATTTTTTACTTGTACATTTCATACTTGTAAGTACATTCTTTGTGTTCAATATTGTTATCTTTTTTTCTAGATCAGATGGATCAGATTATTCATACGCACGATTTTGCATAACTTTGTGCGATAATTTTTTGTTTCAATCAATGTCCACACTTAATTTAAATAAAATGTGTTTAGCATTGCTGGAGATCATCAACTAAATGGGAAAATTCTCTTAACTTTGAACACCAGTACACATCTGGAAAACGAAATCATTGTCCCATACAAAAGCCACCATTATTCAAACGAAAAACTTTTCAATATTTTTTTTTTCAAGGTAAGTGTATTGGATTCAAACGTAAAACCTTTTGCTCAACTCTTTATGCTGACTTTTAAGTTACAAAGATTTAAAAAGTCTTTTCTGCTTAGCATTCTGTTAGTAAGCCTTTTTCTAACAAGTTTTCCCTTTATCTTCTTTTCAAAAATATTCTGTAAAGAATTAAATAAATTTCAACACAAAGAACTGATGGACTAACACTAGTTTTCTAAAGTCTTTTCTGAAAGTGGCTTCACATGTAATTGCTCTTTTAATAGATCCAAAATTCTTTTTAAAACAAAATTGTTAAAACTTCTTTGGATACTTTTGATTTTTAAAAAAAAACAGAATCTTAAGATTGCTTTAAAAGGCAAAGAATTGAATTCCTCTACGATTTTTCGCTAACTCTTAATAAAGAATTGGGTTGAAATTTTGAAGATATAACGAATGTTAAAATACGAAAGGAACTTTCTAAATTATAAATTTGTTTTAATTTATATATTTCAGATCCAATCACTCATTAGCATAATCTGTGGTAAAATTAATAAATAAAAGAAAATATTGGAAAAATGCAATAAATATTAATTCATGTTTTTAAAAGAATTTAAAATATCTTTTTTCTCAAATTACACTGAATCGAACATCAGATTTTTATTTTTTAACCACTTTCTATAACAGTTTCTAATATGCTTTTATATATGCTTTTAGTTCGATAGTTATTATTTCAATAATAGTAAAATTTGCCAAAACCCACTATAAATAGTGATGATTTTAGTCAATTGATTTGTATAAAATTAAATCAAATACTTTTCTGATTGAAGAATATTGTCATGATTTTTTAACTTAAGTAAAATTTACAATTTGGACAACATTCTCTAAATGTCTAAGGGCTGATATTTTTTTATTTAAATTGAATATTAATTAGTAGTATTAGTATGTATTTGTTTTTGAAGTTGTTTATTTCAATGCAGTAAAATAATGCCTAGATTACCTTTATGCGATCTCAATTTATAAATATTGTGGATTGCATAAAAAATTTGATCATTACTGTAATTTAATTTAGTTTCTTGAAAGTTCTCTTTTAAGTTATATAATTTCACTACTAAGTGGATTAAAAAAGAAAATGTTTTAACTTCAAAGCATTTTATAAATTTACTAGAATTTGTTTTTTTCTAATTTTTTTAAAAATTTATTTAGAAATCATTATTATATTAAGATTGCAAAATTTATAAATTTAAGTTGTATAAATAACACACCTACATCGTACATCATTTATTTAATAACTTATTATTATTTTATTTATTTAATGCCGTATATTTACGCTTATAAATCGAGGAATTTTAAAACATTTTCTGAATGTGAACTATGGAGGTCGGCTTATATTTGGATCTAGTAAAAAATTAGGTACTTTTCTGCTTGCTGAGCTCAAAAATAAATAGTCAAATATCTTTCAATATAGCACGTTTTTATTTCTTTAGTTTATATTTTTAAGTTTATGAAAAATATTAATTTTAAATGAAAACAGTTATTCATTTTATGAAAATAACTTTTTTTATTTTCAAAAATATTTATATTGCTAATTCGCTGCGTCGTCGACAAAATGAAAAATTTGATATTAGCGAATTTTGTGCCCGACTAACAGAAATGTATTGAAACGTACACTAGAAATAATATTAATAAAATACCGTAAATAATTAACACAAAAAAAAACAATGGAAAATTAAAATTACTTTGATCTTTTAAATTATTTTTTTGGTGTTTTGAGTATAAAAATCCTTCAAAGTCCGTGGCAGAGTCAGAGTTTTTGAATAGTTAACAGCAAATTGATTGAAAATATTCCACCCTTTTACCTACTTAGTAACATTTTCACCCTCATGGAGACATATATATATATATATATATATAAATATAACCATTTCGTCTTATATACGAATTTTAAACCGTTGATAAAATTTTTGAAGAAAAACATACTCTCATCGAATCATATGGATCGGTAATATTTGGAAATATACGATAACGCTTTTTGTAAATATTGATTTATTAGAAACATTTTTGATTCACAAATTGATTCAGTATATATTGCAGCATATCATCTTTCATTTTCACTTAAAAACATGACTTTTTGAAAATAAATAAAATATAAATTATTACTTTCATGGAAAATTTAAATGTTATTAAAACTTGAAAACTACACACAAAAAAGGAAGAAAACAGAAATTTCATGCAAAACAAACTTCATTTCTTAATTCAAATATTAAAAAAAACTTTACATTTTAAAAGGCATGAATTATTTATATAGAGTTCAATTTTTGAAAAGAAATTTCAAAAAATGCCAAAGAGATAAAAATAAAATACTGTTGTGATTTTCTAACTTAGAGGTTTTTTTGTTGAGAATCTAAAAGTTAAACAATTTTTTTTTCAAAATAATTTTTGTGGCTCTTACCAAAATTTGATTCTAATAAGTTCCGTAACACATGAATGAAATATTATATCTGTATTTAAAATTAAATTTAATGGGTCAGAATGTAACGATTTTTTAAAATATTTTTAAAATTTTATCAATTTGTTATTGGAACATTTATAATAAATACCTCGTAAAATAATATTATCATTCCTATTCTTAATTAATTAATGAATTATCTGAATAATTAATTATAACATCTGAATTAATTATTTTAACATCTATACGTATCATTAATTTCGTAATAACATTAAGAACAAAGTTTGTTTGGAGACTTTCACTAATGATATCCACTAAATCCCTAGAGTTTCCATTGTTGTTAATCAAACCCAATGAAATCCTGTAATCTAATCAAATAACTCTTAATCGAATCAAATTACAAAAATATTTTCTTCAAAATACTAGAAGAAAGCTACATATATGTGAACAATTATAATGTTTACTTAACAGGACATTTACATTTGGCTAACGGATGAAGCATCTGGAGAAATTTTAGTGTAAAATAACAATTGATGTTTAATAACATTCAATTGCAAATATTGAAAAATATTTATACTTTAAAAATCAAAAATATCTTTTGAATTAAGTTGTTCAACCAATCGAATTCCTTACATTTATTAACTACGTCGAAATACAGATCTTCGTTTACATTATTTTTCATTTAGAAATTTAGGGCACTTAATCATGTGAAATTGAATAAGAAATTTCGAGTAAACACACACAAATATATATATATATATATATATATATATGCACATTTAGAGAAAAATAATAGCATCAGTAAGTATCTAAAAAATATTCACAAATAAAAGTATTAGCACAAAACAAAAGCAAGACACAAATGTTACAGAAATTTATATAGAGATAACAAAATGGAAAAAAGAACCAAATCTCTGAATGCACTTGACAAGGTCAGACGAAAGTGGAATTTCAGGAAAGGATTGTCTTTTTAAATCTTTCACAAACAAGGTTCTTTGCTGCTGAAATTTCGCACAGTGCAGGAGCACAAATTCGTAATGATTATGCTCACTTTGTTCACAACTGTAAAGGTTGTTGAACTCAATCTTTAAACAGTGAAAATAACATTTTAAACTTCCGTGCTGAGTTAGGTGTTGTGTTAAAAAAAAACTTGGAAGAGAAACATATTTTTTGCATGAATATTTATCTAAAAGAAAGACTGTGGTTGTTCAAAAAAATAATAATAATGCAATTTTTAGAACTAGATCTATGATAAATTAAGTAATTATTTAAGGTTTCTTAATATCTCATACCTGTATTTTATATACAGTTATTTTAACTTTCAAATAATGGAAATTGCACCGATAGAACGATCCTTAATTTCTAATCTTTATTTTCATTGAATATTAAAAAAATTCTTGTAATATTGGTGAAAAATTGTTTTCTTAAAAGGGATTTTTAAAATTTATTGAATTGTTTTTGAAGCTATGATTTATACATAAATCCTCTAGAAATAATGTAAACTGAAAAAATTTAAATTAACTCTCAGGGTTCAGTTAGTTATAATTTTAAATGCTTTCTATATATGAATATGTCGATTGATTGTAATATATTTATTTTAATCATTTTTTAATAAAAACTTTTTTCAATTCAAAAGAATGTAAATCAATAATAATGTTTATGGTTTTGATTTGTATAGCATTTGCACTAATTAAATAGAAACTCAGATACCGAAATGTAGACATACCGAATAGATTCAGCTTCATAAAATACAAATATTTTTAGAAAAGTTTTAAATGTAAGACAACCATGTTAAACACTTAAGTTAATGCATTTTATTACTAATTTTGTATTAATTATTTAGATTTTTAATTTAATTAAACTGTTTGATAAATTATATTGGATATATGAAAACATTCCAGAAAAATCATCTAAAGTTTCAAAATTAAAAAGAAATATGTCAGTGAAAAATAAATTTGTATTTTCTAAATTTCCTTCTAAGTTATGTAATATGAAATTAATAGAATTAAACAATAAATGCAAGGACTCTTAACATAATGTAGAACAGTAAAAAAGCAAAATTTGGATCAGAAGAGTAAAATTTGTATTATCTGGAATTTGAATTACAGTATATTTATAGCCTAATTTTATAAATTCCTTAATTTTCTTATTTTATTTATTATTTAATTATATATTTTTATTTCAAGCTATTAATAGTTTGAAACTAGATATTAACTAGATTTTAAGCTTGAAACAATTAGGGTTTCATATTATTAAAACTATGTAATTTTGAAAGATTAATTATTTTATGGATGAGATTTTATATAATATGCCACAATATATTGAAACAATAAAATTAATTTAGCAAATATCTACTGTGGTAGCTACTTTCTATAAACTATTTTTAAAATAATATGCATTTTTCATCGATTACCTTCATAAAAATCTAGTTCATATCAATATATGGATATTCAAATATATTTCATTTACAAGAATACCACCACACTATACTTGTCTGTCCGTTTTAATATCATAAAAGATCTTTAAGTAGTGTTTTGTGACAACTAGAAAAGATTGGTCACGTAAGTCTATCGATTCCTTTTCTTGCTTTCACCTTAATCGTCATGTCTGAGAAGTCCGCAATAACTGGTTTTTTTCCATCCTATTAAATGATAAAAGCAAGTGACATATGGGGAGTGTGTTAAACGTTTAATCAATCTAGATTACGAATATCTGCACTTCCAAGAATCAATCTATTATGAAGGCAAAAGAGATAATTAGCAAACGTAACCCCTTAGTCAGGTATAATCTGTATGAGTAGGAGATATCTGGCTATATCTAGAAACTGCTGACAAGTAACATAATTTTTTTGATATCCTTGCAGAAATCTAATATTCTTACACATAAAATCAACATGAATGCTTGTTATAAATGTTTAAAGAAAAAAATTAACACTTGTGCTCTGAATCTTCTCTTTTAAAAGTCAAAATAAAGGTATTTCTGCCAAAGATACAATTTTTGTCGAAGGTAGAAATTCAGAAATTAGCTTTCTTTTCTTTTAAACTTACTTTTTAAGATCTGACTTTTTTAAGGTAAATACAATACTAAAAAAGAATAGAAACACCCAATTACTGTTAAAATCTGAATTTGAAATAATTAGAAGGAAGTTCAGCATTTGTTAAAATTTTTCAACGTGTAATGTCATTTTCTGGGGATAAATTCACTTTTCGTCTTTGAGATGCAGAGTCGTTAGTTCCTGGAATCTGAAAGAAGTAATTGAATAGTTAAAAAGTTTAGGAACTACAAAAAACAATAAGGCAAATCAGTTCAGATATATCATTGTTTCTTAAATAAAGACCTTGGTGTTCGTGATTTTAGCAACATCGGAATTTTGCATTAAGTTAAGCAAATTAATGTTTTAAAACCCTCTTAGTTACACAGCATCTTGATTCAAAAAAGTTAATGAAAAATTCCAAAGTATATATTTTATGTAAAACATAGACTAATCAAAAAATAGAATTAACTGAATTATTCAAATTGAAGCAGTTATTTAGACCTTTTAATATTAAAGAGATGAAGTGATATTAAATAATAATAGTGATATTATTATAATAATTTTTAAACATTTTTTAAGAATTTTAATTACAAATACATATAGTTTATATTATTAGTGTTAATAATCTATATTTTTATTATATTATTAGTTATATAGATACTTTTCTTCTTTTATTCTATATGTGCTTGTATTTTATTGCATTTTTTTTTTTGTTAATGTGCTTTTTTTAGCTATTTTCACCTGAAATTTTATTTGCAATTTAATCTATATGTTTTGGAATACAAAACTTATTACAATTAAAAGATTTACATTTTTAAATGGACGCAGGTTTTTAATTTTACTGATATATTATTGATTATGAATATTGAAAATAAATATTTAAAAAATTTGTTCCAAGTGTAAATATTCGAAACATTCAGAAACATTGTATATATATATATATATATATATATATATATATATATATATATATATGTACTACTAAATAAATTATAAATAATCATAAAATTTATATCTAAAGCATGTATGAATGCTTCTACAACAATAAGAAGTTGGAATTATACAGGAAATTAGATACTACTGAATTATTTTTAAAAAAAGAAATTACATGTTAATAATGGTAATGAAAAAATATGATAAACTCAATCGATAGTGTTATAAGTTTCAATATCTGAATAAGGCACAATCACACACACACACACACACATATACGTGTGTGTGTGTGTCATGTGTGTATTATAGATAATAAGAAACTTCATAGTGGGATGGATGAAATATCTATATTAAAACAGGAAACCGAGGCAAATAAAATTGACTTACCGAAATACAAAAGAATATGAGAAAATTACTATGAAGCAGTATTGATAGAAAGCATATAATCCCAAACATTGAAATAAAAAAAACAAATTTTTTATATTATCTAAAGAAGTGAACAATCTATTATTGTGACTCTGAACTCGTTAAAATTTCATGAATGTTTAAAACTGTTTTATTAAATGAGTAGCACACTTTATAACTAATTATTTAATTGCTACTAATTATTTTGCTATTACCTTAACTAATTATTCAATCTTATAATAAAGAACACTGAAAATTTAACATTATGTAGAAGCATGTAAACAGTTTTCTACGTTTCATGGATCAGCTGTAAAAAAATCGGCACTATACAGAATGATTCAGTTGACTAGATTCAGTTTAGAGCAATTGATTAATATGTTTTTACAGATTTTATCGTTTTTCAGTCAACAAAGTGGCTTCAAAAAGTCAAAAAAAAAGCTTATATTCGGTAATTCAGTCAATTCTTTTATCATTTACATATCAAATTTCTCATTCATGGAGATATTTTTTTTTGAAAATTCCTTCCCAGATGTAATTATTTCATATAATTGTACTCCTTGTTTGCAACATTATTTCTCAGCCAAATCGGATCTGAATCATTATCATCGTTCACTTCAATCCGTACTTATGTTCTAAATTCATCTGTCAGATTACTATTTTTCAGAGCTCATGATTTATCTGAAGGAAATTTTACTTTTTCACTCTACGTGATTCTCTTGCAAATGCAATATTATATAGAATTTTCTTTACTTTGTTTATTTACTTAATAATTGTTTATTAACTTCTTTCTAATTAAGATAATCAAAAATTATGTCATCTTTGACACTCTTTTTTTGTTTCTTCTAATTTTAATTAAAGCTCATTGTTCATCACCTTGTTGCTGTTGTTTTCTTATGAAAAATAATCAAGACGGTTTTAAATTCAATGACCTAAAAGGATAATAATGCACTATAAAATAAAATAATATTTTTAAATACAATATAATATTAAAAGACAATAGTTACTTGATCCTCATCTGACATACAATTGTATGTATTTAACGCATTAATATCTATATATTATGTTTCAATATCGTTTAAAATTAACATTTTAATCTGATATTATCATCTGAATCTTTAAATAAAAAAGCTGTTTCTAAAAACTCGAAAGCATAAAAATATCTATTATAATTTAAAAAATTACCAAATAATTACAAACTTTTAAAAATTATGAAAATATTTGTTATTTATTATGGAATGTAGACAATCGAACGTGCATCAATTATTTCCCAAAATTTCTCAAACAAAATGCTGACTGTTTAAATTAATTGAAAAGAGGCTCCACGTTTGATTTATTGTAATTTTCTCCTGTGTTGTTTTATGACTGTAATTTTTGTTCCTTGAAGTTTTTATGCCCAAAATTGAAGAATAGTTTTCTAAACAACTTTTAATGCATCGTAAATAGTCTTTTTTTCTTCTTTTTTATCGTTGTTTGATACTTTTAAATTATATCCATCTAAAATTAATCTAATTATTTATATTAGAAATATGTTTAGTTCCATTTTAACGTTTATAACTAATTAAAAGTTCTAGTACTTACTATTTTTTTGTCTTTATTTCTCAAACTGGATATCAAATATAATCTAAAAAGAATTAAAATTTCGTTGCTGACTATGTGAATCTATTCATTTGCAACGTATTATCCTTGTTCCAGTTCCTCATGCATGTAACAGGCTCTGTAGCATGTTTTATTCCTTCCATACTTGATTATAGCAGTTAAGAAATTAACTTCATTATTTTTAAACGTAATTGAACATTTTATTTTTAAACCAAATTTAAACTGTTCTTGAATATATTAATCTCTTTTCAAAATTATTTTTTTCCTGCACTGCAGGTAAAAGAGTTATGGATTTCCACCAAAGCTAAAAAGAACAAGAGTTATAGATTTCACGTATTTCACGTTAACAAGAGTTATAGATTTCCACAGAGTGCTAAAAACAAAGAATATTAAAACTAAATAACTTTTATCAAATAAAAATAATAAAATCTGCACTTAGTTTCTTTCAAAATATCACTTGATTTTCTTAATTCACTATGCAATAAATAATGCCCTAATAAACCTTACAAAAAGTAACAAAAATATCAATATATCAATTATAAACAAAGAAAACAAATTGCCTTGTATCCTATCACTTTGTGTCAACATCAGTTCTTGTTTAGGAGTAGATCAGCTATAATATCGATAATTGGTTTGTTGGTGGTTAGTTAAGATATAATATCGATAATTATTTTCTTCTCTCTCCTTTTCCTGTTACTTTTATTTCAATATTCATATCATTTTAATACTGTAAGTTATACTAATAAATATTTAGATAAGATTTTGAAAAATTTAATTAAAATCTTAAGGTGCATAGCTTCAAATATAAGTTTCCTACAACTTTCATTAAAAGCAATTGCGTGTTAAAAACGAATACGCCACTCTAAATTCAGAACTTCAGTTTGAAACTCTCGGAAATGCATCAGTTTCACCCTAGGGAGATAGTCTTTTCTTGGACGAGAAAATACACTTTGCTACTCCGAGTTGTTTTCCGAAAATTTAGTAAAAGCTACGATTTCTAATCCAATCCCGAAAATTAATCGAATTTGAAGAGTAAAAAGAAGTTTAAGACAAAATTCTTCAAAAAAGAACAGAATGATATACAGTATGCAGAAATCTTTGTAAAAGAAAAGTTTAAGAACAATTTTCTGTGGTACATTTCTGACGGTAGTTAACATTAAAAGAAGATTGCACACTTAGTCTAACTTATACAGATTATTGATTAGTTATTTTATCTGAAGAAGAAAATAGAATGTTGTTTTCGTGAAAAGAAAATTACCAGATACCAATTTTTATTGCTAATTGAATAGTTTTGGCCAGCAATAAATATTCAAACTTTTGTTAAATAAATGAAAAAAAAATTTTAAGAACAAATATTTCTGGTATTTGCATTATGTTGCTTCTGCACAGGACCCCTGTAGGTAGATAGATAGAAATAAAAGTGTATATGAGCATTTTTCTTTACTTAAAATTAATTTTGTTTGAAGATTGGTAGCTTTAGGTTGAGGTCTATTTAGTACTGCCATTTAATTTGCTTAACTAATGCTTAAGTTATTACAGTTTTTTTTTTTTTCTTAATATACTGAATATTTAATAATACAATCTATAAATTGCATCAGATAAACTATTAAATCCTACTCAGCTGATAAGCAAAATTATTACCGAAATGAATGGTGATGAGTAAATTTATTGCTGTAGTAAAAATATCCAGAATAATATTTCTTATAGAAGCAGGTGGAAATCGATATTGTTGTGCTTTGGTGACTAAACTTTATCCAGCAAAAATCGAAAGACAATAATTTTTATTTAATGTTAAATTCAGTGTTCTATTTGATATTCAACTAATGTAAAAAATTTATTCTGCACACAAAAGTTATTCACAACTCCATAGATTTTATAAGAAATAAAACAAATAAATTTATATCATTCAGAGTTTTTAATTAAAAGAATTATCTTAAATTCGATAAATGCAGATAGATAATGTTTTTATAAATTTGATAAATTTTATTCAAAAATATAACTAAGAAATTTTTTCCATTAAATTTAATTTAAAAAATAAGATTTTAAAGATGAAATATAATTGCATAATATAGTACAAGAATTTAATTAATAGCCTTGACATTCAAGAAATTTGCAGAACTGAAATTATTGATAGTACAGTAAAATTACAATTTGGGGAAATTTGGTTTCAAAACTCTCGTCAGAAATTGCCTTAGATGATAAAACATTTATGAAAAATTAATCAATGTTTTTCTTTCTTCCCAAATTAAACTTAATATTTTGTTCTTCTAAAGCAGTTATTTGATAAATCCATAAACTTGGACATTCATTTTTTATAAGAATTTGATCAATAAGATCCCTATTTCAAATTTAGATCCAAATTTCGATCAATAAAAAATTTTTATTTATTGATCTAAATATAGTTTATTTTTCCAATGATGAAACCATTTAGTTTTTAGAATCATTCAAATCAAAATTTTGTTTGTTTGTACTTAGATAAACTTAATAATTCTATCTTGTATTATTCCAATTATTACTTCACTCTACTAATATTTATTATCTTATGCTATTTCTTGAACACATATAGAAGTATCAAAATTCTCTTAAAAACCTTTTTTATTTATTTTTAACATATATAAGCACACATATAATGTCTTTAAAATGTATAAAAAGCAAAATATCTAGAATAATATCTCAGAAATTGGTAATTTATATCATAAAATATTTGTACAATGATAATGGTGAAAAATATACTTTATTTTCCTCAAGTGATAATAACTAATTGGCTGTTTTATTGGGTTTGCTTTAGAATTAAATCTTAAATCGTAAATCAGGGCACATTTGCGCCATTCGTCCATCAAAAACACATGACCTTTGAAAAGTGATGATGGTAAGAAGTGTGTTGAACAAAGACTGAATTCTTTTTTCCATTCCCTTTCGTTTAAAGCGGCTCTTTTAGTATTATACTTAGAAACTTTTGCTGGCAATTTTTGCTGTTGAAAGCAACACCAACAGTTTTTCATGGTCTGCAGACCACTTTTCTTGCAAACGTTAGACAACTCAGTTTTAGATTTATTAGTTTGTTGGTTGCAGCTGTATTCTCTAGAATAAACCTGAGTTTGGCTATATCTTTTAAAAATTATTAACAATGTATAATCTTTTAATATTAATGTATAATCTTTTTTATTAACAATGCATAATCTTTTTATTAAAAATTTATAATCTTTTTTATTAACAATGTATAATCTTTTTTAATAACAATGTATAATCTTTTTTATTAACAATGTATAATCTTTTTTTATTAAAAATTTATAATCTTTTTTTATTAACAATGTATAATCTTTTTTAATAACAATGTATAATCTTTTATTAACAATGTATAATCTTTTTATTAACAATGTATAATCTTTTTTATGGCTATTCAGTTTGAAACTAACCACTTCCTAACTTTTATTGTCAACTTGTTTCACAACAAATAAGTAATGAATTGTTATAATAATAAAAATATTAGGTAACATAATTTAATTTCGATTTCAAAATATTAAATATATTTTTGAGTGACATTTATTTACATAGTTCTTAAAGGGATTTAAATAAATTGAAAAAATATTTTTAGTTCGAAATTTAATACTTATTTAGAATAATTATTTTAAATATTTAAAGGAAATATTCTAATTATTTTTGTCAGATTACTTTAATAATTATTTGCACAAAACTAATTATTTAATAAAATAACTGTATTGTATTTAAATCATAATTTTATTATATGTGATTATAAAATGAGATAATATTTTTAAAATTCGAGTGCAATGCAATCCAATTTTACTTCCCTGTTGAATTTTTAAGTCTTTCCCTTTATTAAATATTAATGATAACCTGAAAACATTTAAGGAAAACGAAATATTAAACTGGTTTTATTATATTTCAGAAAAGTAGTAAACTATTAATTTAATTTGTTTACATTGTGCAACACTTTTTAATGCATAAATAAGTAAATTCAAAATCTGGTGTACTTGCAAAACAACACATACTTAAATTCTTAGTAAAACGAGTTTTGCTGTGATTATTAGAAAATAAAGCATTTCTTTATTGAAATTGAATTATTATTTTTTTTTCTTTTAAACAAATTTAAATCAGGTTTCAAAAATAGATGAATTTTTCTTAACATCACTACGAATTTTGTAGAAAAAATTTCGAAGATAATATCTGATGTGTTTTATTCATTTGGTTGATATCATGAAGAAATTTACCTTTTCAGTTACTTATTTATATTATTTTCAGGGTAAAATGATTGTTTTGGATCTTCAATCGGAATTATATCCCCAATATCAACGCTTGTCTTCTTACTATGGACAACCATTTATCTGGTGCATGCTACACAACTATGGAGGTGTCACAGGATTATACGCTTCACTCGATCTAGTAAACACTGTAAAATATTTAGATTTATCTCATGTGATGTATATTGGAATTTTAAAAGATTATTAACTCTTTAAATTATCAAGAAATAAGGAATTCGAAATTTTTTTCTTTCTATAATTTTTCAAATATATATCTAATAGAATATTAAATGCAACTAAATATTTCTATATTCCTATATTTCTATGCAGAGAAAAGTTGTTTTTAGATTTATTGCTTTAATTAATTTCAGATGAATATCTAATGGAATATTAAATACAACTAAATATTTCTCTATTCTATATTTCCATTCAAAGAAAAGTATTTTTGTAGATTTATCGCAATAATAAAATTTCAGTTAAATATCTAATAAATTTTGAAATACAACTAAATATTTCTCTATTCCTATATTTACTTTCAGAGAAAATATTTTTGTAGATTTATCACATTAATAAATTTCAGTTAAATATCTAATAGAATAATAAATACAACTAAATATTTTTATATACCTATATTTCCATTTAGAGAAAATAGTTTTGTAGATTTATCGCATTAATTAATTTCAGTTAAGTTTCTAATTGTATATTAAATACAACTAAATATTTTTATATTCCTATATCTCCATTCAGAGAAAAGAATCTATGTAGATTGATCGCATTAATTAATTTCAGTTAAATATCTAATTAAATATTAAATACAACAAAATATTTCTATATTCCTGTATTTCCATTCAGAGAAAAGTATTTTTGTAGATTTATTGCATTAATTAATTTCATTTAAATATCTAAGAGAATATTAAATACAACTAAATATTTCTATATTCCTACATTTCCATTCAGAGAAAACATTTTTTGTAGATTTATCGCATTAATTAATTTCATTAAATATCTAATATAACATTAAAATACAACTAAATATTTCTATATTCCTATATTTCCATTCAGGGAAAAAGTATTTTTGTAAATTTATCGCATTAATTAATTTCATTTAAATATCTAAGAGAATATTAAATACAACTAGAAATTCCTATATTCCTATATTTCCATTCAGAGAAAAGTATTTTTGTAGATTTATCATATTGAATAATTTCATTTGAATATCAAGAGTATATTAAATACAACTAAATATTTCTATATTCCTACATTTCCATTCAGAAAAACATTTTTTTAGATTTAAATTATTAATTTCAGTTAAATATCTAATATAACATTAAATACAACTAAATATTGCTATATTCCTATATTTCCATTCAGGGAAAAGTATTTTTGTAAATTTATCTTAATTAATTTCAAAATATCTAAGAGAATATTAAATACAACTAGAAATTCCTATATTCCTATATTTCCATTCAGAAAAAGTATTTTTGTAGATTTATCATATTGAATAATTTCATTTGAATATCAAAAGAGTATATTAAATACAACTAAATATTTCTATATTCCTACATTTCCATTCAGAGAAAAACATTTTTGTAGATTTATCACATTAATTAATTTCAGTTAAATATCTAATAGAATATTAAATACAACTAAATATTTCTATATTCCTATATTTCCATACAGTGGGAAAACTATTTTTGTTAATTTATCTCATAAGAGAAAATGAATGCTTAAGAATACTTAATATGTAATTTTAAATATAATTTTTAATTATATTTTATTCAATGATTTTATGCAAGTCATTTTGCCTATTTCATCGAGATAAAAACATTTTATAATAATAAATAAAGAATTCCTGAAATGTTTCGTTTCTTTTAACATTTTTTTGTACATCTCAAAATTTATCCCACATGATAATCTTGGTAACAAATTGGTATTTTCAAGAAAATTCAAAAAATTAATTTATATTTTCTTTATCCTCAAATATTGATACATATTTAAAAATTATAAATTAAATTATCAAAAAAAAAATTTTAAATATTTTCAGTTAGACTTATAGCAATGTAAATTATTTTATTTTTAATAAAATGTCCTATGTAAATAAAAAAATGATTTCACGAACCATTTACTCTACTTTTCAGGAAAATTAAAATTCAATTCTTCAGTTGCATTCATGAAAATAAATGCATGTAACATATTAAATATTCTTAAGCATTTATATTTTATTATGAGATAATTCAACAAAAATGTTTTTATCTGAATGGGAATATAGGAAACTGTCAAATAACATAGAAAATTTTAGTTGTATTAAATATTCCACTAGATATTAATTTAAAATTATATAAATAAAGAAATGTCGAATTCCTTTATTTCCTGATTATTTTTCTCATAATTTTGATAAAATATCTGCATGAGAAATATATATTTCATGTAAAAATTTTATTTTGTATCAACCTTAAAAATTCATGATCTTCCTCTCATTTTTATTCAACTGAAAACCTACTTAAATTATTTTTGGTTTTTCTTATAGAAACATATTTTTTGTAGAAGATGAAATAGGTGATTTCTTATTTCATAAATTGATACTAGACTCAAATTTCTGAATTCGGTCCAGACTTTTGAAAACTATTGATTAATTATGTTTTTTTCTAACTTTCCGAGAATAGATTTCTAATAAAATGTGCAAGTTTTAGAGGAATAAATAAACTACATGTTGAAATGTTTGTTTCATTTTGTCGATGAAACTTAATATGCCAGTGAATCTGAATCATTTTATATCTAACAAGAAAAAGAATGAAGCCCAAAAATTATTTTTATTAAACTAGAACTTATAGTAGCATTTATATTTTTGAAATATATAAATATAATTTAGATTTTTGATGGTAAAATAAAATATTCAAAATAATAATTCTTCAAAACTATTTTAAGTACTGGTTTTCATACTTGTTTCCAAAACTATTTTAACTACTTGTTACTTATTTTTTAATACTGGTGTGTTAATGATTCCATTAAAACACCATTATTAAACAAAATATTTAGCTTCTCCTTGAAAAATACTAATTATCGAAATGATAATATTTTTTTTTAATTTTCCTCTGCTTTGGGAGCAGTCGTTTTTTTAAACTTGAATTTAAAGGCTTTCTTTGAGGATTTTAAATTTTTATAATTTTTGAATTCATTATCTAATATTTATTTAATTTGAAAATCCTTATCGTAAAATAATTTTTAAATACCTTTTTATTTTTTTTTTAATTTTTTTTTATTTTTCAAGTTAAAAGTTATTTTCTTAAATTTTTATTTATTAATATTATTTATATTTTTTACATTGTTTAAGTACTAAAGACAACTAATCAATTTCAGTTTTGTTTATTGTTACCATTTAGTTTATTACAATTTTTAGTTTTGGGATTAATTATACACATCTTTTCAAAGATCGTTTATCATATTTATATTATAATATAGATTTCATATAATGTCGGTTTCATATTTTTGCACATTGATGATGGGATCGTTAGTATTTAGTTAGTACTTAAGTTGATGTAAGTACTGAAGTCGCTTTTATTCAATTGTTGGCTTTTGTGATTATTTTCACATACATGTTTTCAAAGATGAATTGTCACATTGATATAATAAAAAAACTAGTTTCATGCAATATCATTTTTAGATTTTTGTTTTACATTGAGGCTATGGTAGTCGGAAATTTTAAATTTGAAATGGAGTCGCAAACTAAAACGTTTGAGAGGCATTGCTTTAAGACATTCAATTGAAAACCGGTGAATCATTTAAGTCATTTTTTGTCTAATACAAAATGAAGAAGGAATTAGGTGTCTCCTTTTAGTTACGAGATTTCCTTAATAAGATAGTTTCAAACTTTCTGAAATGCACCCAAAAAATTCAAAAAATTTACTCAAAATTTGGTCAAAAATTTCTCATTCAAAAAAATTAAATACTTTGCATTTCAAAGCCGTTTTTAAAAATATTTTTAAAAAAGAATTGCAAATATTTATTGATGCAAATTGTAATAAAAGGAGATTTATATATGATATTATTATAAAAGTTAAAATTACTGTCGTAAGAATATTGTCAGAAATATGCTATAGAAAATAATAATAATGATTGAGATAACAGTCATACGAAATAATGTAAGAAAAAAATACTTTCTGCCTGACTGTTATGTCAGTAGTCTTTAAACTTCGATCGTTACAATCGAAGTTAAACCCACTGGCGGCAGCAATTTTAGTCGTTGCTCTTAGAAGCTAAGATATTCGATGGTAATTGCGACAACGTGTTTAGGGCGTTTCGCATCGTGTCAGGTTTCCGGGAAGAGTTTTCTGGTTTTTACCCATATGGCATTCAAATGCCCGGGACAGTTACACCTAGAAACCCTTTAGGAATATAATGTCATCTCTTCACAATCCGTCGGTGGGCTATGGTATACATAAGTAAGCCTTGAAGCTCACTGATGTGTCACCAAAAACAAAAGCAGAATATCACCCCACTAATTAAAATTATTTTCTTAATATTGTGAAAAAAAAAATAAGAAGAAGAAATCTTTAAAATTGTTTCAATAAATTAGATGTTATAATTTTTAAAACAATAATAAGGATTTGAATGACAGTTATACCTAATAATGAAGAAAGTTCTTTATGGTTGATTTGTGGCTCAGCGGCAATGCCCGCAGGTTTAAATCCTCTTACAACGACCGTTTTAGTCTTTGCTTTTAGAAATAAGGAAAAACTTGATGGCATTTGTAACAATGTGTCTAAGCATTTTGCAGCGTGTGTCATGTTTTTCCTGGTAAGAACTTTCCAGTTTTTCACCCATATGATATAAGACGAGGCAGTTACACTTAAAATGGCATCCAGGAAAGTAATATCATCCCTTCACAATCCGTTGGTGGGCTGCTGTTGGTGTATATATGTAGGACATGAAGCCCACAGTTGTGTCAGCAAACAAAGGAGAGAAAAACACCTAATTTAATCATTCAATCAAACACTCTGTTAATCAAAATTACACTTTTATTAAAATCAATGAATTTCTTTAATTTTTCATTATTTTTGAATCAAAAATTAATATTCAATAATAATTGAAAAACTTGAATAAAAATTGAAAAAGAAATGTATAAACAATTTTTATTGGATTAAGATTTATTGTTTTAGAAGCTTACCTTTTTTATTCAAGTTTTTTTAATCATCATGAAAATGTATTTCACAGTATCACTCATGATTGGAATTTTATTCAGACAAACAAATTAAGGAAAATATTTCGCTATATTTTAACAAAAAGTTATTAAAAATGTAGTATAGTCAAAGATAAATTATTTTCATATATTTTTTTTTTTTCAAAAATTCGAGAAAAAATATTATTTCACCTTTTACTTCAATAAATATAGAGATTCTTCTGAAATGGCTTCAGTTACACTTTCGTCCAATACAGAATTTACTCGTATTTTTAATTATTTAGTTTCATGTAAATGTTTAAGACAAATACTTGGAAATATGTAACAACAATGAATGGAATCATGATATAAATGACCTGATAAATAGAAAGGAAATTGTAGAAGTAACATTGACTGCTTTTGTACGAATTTTTGCTTAGTACAGAATACTACAGTAGTTACACAAATCACAGTAAGCGATGTACTGCAAGATTATAGATCCTAATAGAATTTGCGTAACTGGCGGAAAAATTAATCAGACTGATTGAACATCTGTACATTTTTCAAACATATCGTATTAATGTGCAATAGAGCCACTTAGATAAATGGATGGTACAATCAGTTGCTGAGCAATGAATTTCGATTGATTCTCAGCAATACCATTCATTCTATGCTGTCTGGTATTTATCAAGCAATTGCTATGATCAATAACTATTTTGTCTGCCCATAGAATATATCGATGAATAATCATGGTCTGAAGTCCTATAAACGAGTTGATGCTATAGATTTTCCTTATATGCATACTATATTTATTCAGAGCGTAGAAATATATTAAACGATATTACTGTACTTTGACACGCAATTTTTTTTATAATATTCCAAATATTTCTAATGGATAGATTCATGGCACTTAATTAATATTCAACAAGTACGCTGTATTCAATACAAATGTTATTCTCAATCTCTCTACAACTGGGAATCTTTGACCATGAGTGAGCGAACTTGTTTTAAAAATTATAATGAAATAAGGACTTTTACAATGAACGACTTTGGTGAATTAAACATGATATTTTAAAAAAATAATATATTCATTATCATATAATATAAGTAATAAATAGGTTAAATTTTGTGGATCTTATAATCACACTGCTTCTTTTCACTGGAACTTGCTCAAATTAAAATAATTTTCAGAACATTTTATCTACGCATGTGAGCAGATTTCACCTCCTTTTCATGTAGGTTTGAGTAGAAGAATGTATACAATTCATTTTGATCTGAAAATTATGTAAACATTTCTTTTATATCCTGACATCACATTACTATTTAATACAAAATGTTATCATATGCATCCATATGATTAAAAAGAAACTTTAGTAAATGCCTCACAGAAGACAATGAGGTTAGTAGAAAACAATTATATGCTCTAAGGCCAGCATTTTAAGTGCAGATAGAATATACAAGCTTTTGTTGAACATCGTCATAATTTAGACCGCTGTTTGTTTAAAATAAAATGCCTTTTTTTGTAATTTCAAATTTATTTAATCACTTTCTTTTTTTTTTTTTTTTGTAAGTTTTAATTTTGTATTGATTTCTAACTAATATTATTCTTGAGACCCTCATTGAACGCTGATATCTTAATGCAAACTGTCAAATTATATTAGTCATTTTATATACTGAAATGTAGCATTATTTAATATTTAATGCTTTAAAAGAAAGTCAAATTTTAGTATCTTTGCATAACTATTGGTTGTATTTTTAATAATATGTTTTTAACTCAAATGCAGTCCATTTTCAAATGTTCTTTTTTAGTTTCTATTCTAACTATAATTTTACAAATATTTGATTTTTATTGCAAGCATACATGGATTTTTCATTATAATAAGTGCATGTCTTCATTTAAATGCTTATTCCATAGATTTACTACGCATCTTTAGACTGAAATCATGTTAGATATTTACTTAGAGGCTGAATAAGTCAACAGACGAATAAAAGACAAAAATAAAGTCTATTTATCTGATTGAAAAGTTTCCCTAAGAGAATATATCTATAAGGGAAATGCCTCATGAATTTGAAAATATTTTGATCTGAGACCTCTTGGGTAAATTAAGGATGAAAAAATGAACTAGAATGCATTTACATTCCTTCGCTCAGATAGAATATATAAAAATTCAAGGAAAAATTTCATAGAATAAACTAACTAATTTGATTTGGTGAACAATTCTTTTAATTATCAACCATACATTTAATCAGGATATATTTCTTGAATCAATTCTCAATGGAAACTATTATCAAACCAAAACAATTAAGCATATTTGCATGATTCAATTACAACATAACTTCGTTTAGGTGTAACAATAATAAAGAATAACATTTTTTGCAAATTTTAGACAGAAAAGAATAGAAAAAAATGTATTTAATAATTTAACTCGGCACAATTGCATAAAATACTCATTATGTATTGCTGAGCTAATCGAATTACCTTTCCTGTTGTCATTTTCTAATTTTTATAATGTTGAAGTAATTCTAACACTCCATCGATTGTTAAAGCCTGTGTTTTTAAACTAGACGACTGGCTGAAAACAGCTATCTCTGTAAACCGTATTTAGTTGATAGACTTCTATTGTATTAAATTTATCAAATTTATCAGCATGAATTTGAAAACGTCATCACTATATCTTGTTCCTGTAGCTCACTTTTGGGATCTTAACCTAAAAAGAAATTTTCCAGTCAAATACAAGTTATATCTATTATAACAATTAAAAATATTTCATTGTTATCAGTTTTTCTGGATTTTCTGGTAAATAATATAAATTTAGGCCATTTCCCTTATGAAGATTTCCAGCAAGTGCACAAGAAATTATGCTCTTTTAACGTAGTAGTCGATAAATGAATCGTATTTGAGGTCGTATGTGGCTTCTGGTTAAAAAATACATGTTTACAATCTGTATGAACTTTTTATAGAATAAACTATTGCATAAATAAATTTAAAATAACAAAAAAAAAATAACATAATCCGACTTAACAACATTAACCACCGCAAAAAAAAGATTCTTGGGATTGAAATTTTCTTGCCATCAACTGTAAAAACAGCACACATAAAGCACCTGCCATTCTAAATAATTTTAGTGGAGGCCTTCAAAGTCACTAATAGGAAGTAATTATTATTATAATAAAGTATTTCCTTTGTTTAATTATCTTCCTGACTGAACTTCCCTTCAAACTCAAAATTTTAAGTTAAAGTGACTTTTTTTTTTTTTCCTCTTGATATCGCATCAGTTACATCGATCGCCCTTGGTAAGTAAACTGAAGTAAGTAAACCACCCACTGAAGTAAATAAATAATGTTTAAACTCGCTGTCATTTTATCGTTTAATACAATATTAAACGTTCTATTTATAGAAAATACTTCTTAATATAATGAAGTATTTCAATTAAGGAATGTCAAAATGGATCTTAAAAACATATCAAATCTAATGCAATTAACTTATCAATTTCGAAATGTTTTTTTAAATATCTATCCATTAAAATGAAAGCAATTCAAAGGAGAAGAACGTTTTGATAACCTTTTCAAAAATAATTTGTTAACTTTTTTTATTATTTAATTTATTTATTATATCTGAAACCTCATGTTTTTACTAATGGATGCCATCGATGAATTGCGTAGTTAGAAGAGAGGCATTCTGGGATTACAGTGGAAGTAATGCCTTCTTCACACATGAGTTGCAGTTATTTGAATCGCATTTGTGAATAGTAGAGAATAAAACTAGGAATCTTTTTTGTCATTATATGTTTTTTTTGTTATTATAAAACAAAAACTTTTTCTTGATCTCTACAAGTACGAATTTTAGAAAGTAAAATAAAAATATTTAATAATATGTTTGATCGCATTTTATATATTTTTATTTTAACAGAAATTCAGAGACAGAAAAATTAAAAAAATAATGTATAAAAATGATATTTACTTATAACGTCATTAAGAATTAATAATATATTATGATGAAACAACTTTATTCATTCAGAGTATAAATGTTATTACATTTTCACAAATGCAGTCAGTTTGTCGTACACATTTTTTTTCATGGTGTCTTGGGGTACTTTTGAATTTCATTTTTTTTTTAAGATTGTATTGTTATACTGTTGAACCTTATAACATTTAACAAAACAATATTTTACTTACAAAAATATTATTAATGTTAGCATAACATAAGTTCTTTGTTTTCATTGTTGAGGGATCTTGCAATAAAAAAAAGAAATTTTAATTTTTCCATTATTTTTAATTTTAACTCTTAAAAATTAAATATAAATTTGTATGTCAGACATCTTAAAAGATTAAATACTCTTTGCTGTGTTATTAAAATACTTTTATTATCTTCTGACTGTATTATAAAACTTCAAAGAATAGAACTGGATAGATTATTTACAGTAAATAAGAAAACAATTAGTAAGATACGACTTATTTACTTGACATGAGACTAATTTTTTTGTACGAGATTAATAACATGTAATACCTGCAAGGGAAAACCTGTGTATCTTATTTAATAAAAAGTGTCCCAGCAAATAATAGGACTTTTTAATATCTTACTCACTTTGATCTCTTATTGTTTCTGAATCACATTCTTAAAGTAATAAGCAAACTTCTTTTCTTGTTTTTATATTTATGTATAAATTAGCTAAAAATAATTAATGCATTGAAATTTTGTAAAAAAAATATATTTCAGAACATTGAAGTTTTATAATTCTGATGATATTTATTTCTACAAAAACTAAACAAATTGTTGTTAATGAAATCATTAGTTATTGTCTATTTACTTATTAATCATATGTTCTCTTCAATCGATATAAAAATAAACTCTAGTAGTACAGATTATCTAAACAACAAAAAGTTCAAAAGTGCTGTGTAATACTGTATATTGCAAGTTTCTAAATGTATAGAATCTTTACAATGATTTAAGCTTATAAATTAAAAGTATATATTTCAATAATTTAATTTACAAGTATCAGGTAAAAAAAAAAAATTTAAAATTTCGCTGCTTTCTATAGTCTTTAAATGTAAAACAAAATATTTTTTGAAACATGATTATTAAATTAATGTAAATTTTTTTACTAATGGCAATGAAAGTAATCTCGAAATTTTAGCTGGATATAATGTATAAATTTTGATTAAATTCATAAATTTATTATGATGTGTTTATGTTACTAACACTACCTAAACAATAATTTAACTATAGAAAACGTATAATTTTCAGCCTTGAAATAACTACTTTTCTAGGTTGCATAATCATTTATTTAACTAGAAAAGTATAGCTTCAGCAAAGTTAAAAACTAGGGCATCGCAGTAATATAAAACATTAAATATTTTATGAAACAATTCTGAACATAAATAAAATTACTTCTTGGGTTTAAATTTTATTTCCTATTTACTAAAAATTGAAAAATTAATCAAACGTTTGATATGCATTAAAAATCCCTTGAATGCCAATAACTGCAACATCAAATGAAGGAAGAATAAAAAAATTTAAATTCTATCAAAAGTAAGCGAACATTGTTCATTTAAGAAAATAAATTCATGAATCCATACCCTTATATGAATCAATATTATTCTAATGGAAATTACTCTTTTAATTTAGAAATTCCAAATTTTGAATTAGGAAGGATCAGTCAACTAAATAATTAAAACCTTTTTTCTTTATAATAATAATAATGACAATAATATTTGTTTCCAACAATTTAATATTTGGTAGCAAAGTGTTGTTGTTAAAAGCAAGTTGTTATCTGGTAAAGTAATAGATTAACATAAGAAATATCTATGTTAATCTTGTTTTTCCTTCTTTCCTATCTTTGTTTTTGACAAAATATAACTGAAAATATATTTTGTTTTACAGCAAACCTTTGAAGGAAGAAATTATGAAGGAAGTACCATGATTGGAACTGGTTTAACGCCTGAAGGCATTGGAACAAATGACATCGTATATGAACTGATGAATGAAATGGCATGGCGTCCAACACCAACTGATTTGCACGAATGGTAAGAATTGTGCATTGCATAAATGCATTCCATGAAATTTTGTTTTATTACTTTTCAGTCATAAACTAGATATAAATTTATATTTTTGAAATTATTCTCCAGAGCTTTTCTCTTAATATATTAAGGACTTCTTAAAAATGAAATAATTTACTTAGATTTAAGAAAAAGGAAATTTGTTATAACATTGTTAGTAACTTAATCTCCCCAAAAAATAATTTAATATAACTTTTTATTCTTAAATATATAGAAAAGCTTACATATTAAAAATTATTTTAATTAAATATTTCAAATAAATAAGCTCTCGCTGGTGAGAAAAGAGACTATGTTACATTCACAAAAAAGAAAATTTCTAAGCTCTTATAATAAATTAATATGATAA
The DNA here is from genome assembly GCA_021605095.1 of Caerostris extrusa. Lineage (NCBI taxonomy): Eukaryota > Metazoa > Arthropoda > Arachnida > Araneae > Araneidae > Caerostris > Caerostris extrusa. The sequence goes on along the minus strand of BPLR01011517.1, from coordinate 39,408 downwards.
GGATAATAGTTGCATTTTATTAAATTTAAAAGAATGACATATCGAATCAACAATTAGATCTTGAAAATAATTTACGGAACAATAATTTAATTTAATAATTATTTTTAATTATTTAATAAACAAAGATGTATAATTTTTTCCTGTCGTTTTGATGTAATTTATTTTAAAAACCAGCTTATTTCATTATTTATATTTATTAGGTTTAAAACTATTCTATTTATGTTTAGATAAATATAATTTTGAATCTAGCTGTGAAATATAGACGAAATAACTCGAAATAATTTTTTCCTCTTTTCCCTTTTCGTCTTTCCTTTTTAATCAGCATTTAATTAAATTTTATGCATTTTATTCTTATCGTCAGTAATTATTTTGACTTAATAGTTTTTCCGTGGAATAACTTAACAAAATGCACAAAATTCTGATGTTAGTAAATCAAGGGCATTCTACTCATAGAACTATTTCAAAGTTATTTCTTAACGTCTTATTACTTATTAACAATATAAAACTAATATATATATGCAAATTAAGGACTTTTAGACATTAATTTGCAAAATTTATTTAGACAAAGTAATGAAAAAATATGATGTTCCGTAACAAACTAAAAATTTATCTTGGTGTTACAAATTATTTGTAATATAAATAAGTAGAAAGGAGATATTTTTTTTTAATTTTTATGTGGTTGTTTACTTAAGATTTATTCATGAATTTAAATTATGTTCGTAAATTTTCAGCTGGAAACCGATATTTATAAAAATTTTATCCTCCTCTTTCTTTAAAATTTTAATACATTTTTTATCTTTCCCCTTAATAAACATCAACCTAATGTATTTAATTTTTGAATTCATTGTAAAAGATAAAACAACAATTCAATTTAAAAGTTGCATCTCATTTATTTCTTTATTTCTTGCAAAACTCACTCTTCAACAAGATTCTCACTCAAGAGGCACAGAAGCAGGTCTCAAGGACCTCTCTTCAAGCTCAGTATGATATTGTGAAATCTCTGAGCATCAATGTTTTTCACAGCAGCACTAAGAACTATGTTAAACTTCAAAATGTGTTTGCTTGAATCAGGATGTACCATTTGAGCATTATTTTGCTTGTCTGAGGAATCAGCGCTTGCTGCTCTTTTATTTTCTAAGAAAAGCTGCGAAGTATTTTATATTTCAATGAAGAAAAGCATATATTACCAATTTGATTGTGTACTGCTGCTTTATAACAGTGATATTCTAAATCTTGTTGAAGTGAATATGAAACAGGTACTGGCATGGGATTGGAAGCAGACTTATAGAACTCAGGGCAGCATCTACGGTTCCATCATATGTTTCTTTGAAGAAGAGGAGACCATACGGCAGCAGCGCAGGAGCTCAAGCAAGAAGGATCAGAAGTATATTGCACTAAGAAAAATTTTATCAGATATATTTATATATTTCTATCCATGAAGAAGTTATTCTCTATAAATGTTAGCATTTGATCTTTATCAGGTTAGTATATCGGTGAACTTTCTTTAACCAATTCAATGATGTGAAGCGAAAGATAATGGAAGATATAAGAAGCGTGAAAATAGAAAGAAGATGTTGAAAATATCTTTTGGAAGGGTTCAGCTAGTCTCTGACATGCTGTTGCATACTATGAACTTTTACAGGTTTAAAAAAAAAAAACGTGATTTTTATTTGTTTCCATCAGAAGCAGATGAAGCTACATAGACTTACTAGTGTTTGCTATATATGATTTCATGCAAATAACTGGTTATAGGATTTAGAACATTTGGAATGAAGCACAGTTTTTGCGACGTGGTGAAGACACGACACACGGCTGCTGATAGTACGCGGAAGCTCTGGCTGAACTCGATCGGCAGAAGAATGCTGGAAGGTCTACAGCCCTTGTTCAAAAAAAAATTTAAGACTTGTTCATTTGATGATAAAGATAACATAGGTATAGAGCATACCTGAATCGCTTAAGAAACTGATTGATGATGCTTGCTTCGGAACTTTGACTGACTGCATTTTTTGTGACCACTTTGATCCCTCAGATTGAAGACTATTCATTCAAATACCAGATTTTACATTATATGATGAAATTTTGCTGGGCTCCTGAGAGCTCTTCCCATGAAAAAGCAGTCTATGTAAGAAAAAATGAACTTGAAGTATCTATGAAATACATGAACTTGAAGTGCCTGTGAAAGCCTCTGTCATTTTTTTATATTGGTACTCAAGAACCTGACCGAAGCAGCTTTGTGCAGAAACAAATCATATATGAGGATATACTTTTTGTGACATTTTTTCCTCTAAATGTTTGTATTTAAAGTATTCCTAATACTGATTTCATTTTACACATTCATAAACAAGCTTCCTCAACTCATTGCAAGTCACGCAAAAGGTTTTCCTTGCTTTTTAAAAACGCACAATCTTCCATCTCATTTTCTGGTTAGGAGGAGAAAAGCATTTTCATCATCTTCTTCCTGTATTCAATGTATGTTGCTTTTACAAACTTTTTTTAAGTGTTATTTTTCATAAATGTTTAACTTCACTGAGAAAAATTTAGTGAGACTTTGAGATCAGTTATTATTTTTAGCAGATAAATATGGGTTCTCTATCTATATAAAAGAAGAAATTTTAGCTCTGGTTTTAAAATAGTTTGCCTTTTCCCTTCCAATGTTGCATTTTGAGAAAATTTCCACTTACCAGATGAAATCTTTGCATCACAGCTTTGGACGCGCGCCTGGAAGGAGGGCAGGCGCTGCGAGCAATTACGCATTACTAAGCTTGCGATTTGTTTTAGCACGAATCAGAAACATGAAAGAAGTTCCGAAGAAACATCATTTTTATGATCTAGAAGCAGCATTTGATATCATTACGTTTATTGTTGGAAACTTTTGAGGAACAGGAAACCTCAATTCTTATTCATACTTTTCATTTAAGAGTACCATCTGTTTAAAATGACTGATTTAAATTGTACCGAAAAAAGTGATCAGAGCATGCTCAAAAGATAAAAACATCATTATTTACCATTGCAAAACTTCCCTTCGAACATAAAAGGTACAGATGAAAAGAACAACAGAATGTTTTTAAGTATTTCTGTGTTTCCAGAAACTTATTAAATCTCTCACGGTATTCATTGTGGAAATGGCTCCTGAACGAAAAACCCACCATATGAGACTTTTACTTTAAAAGAACATACATAATTGAAAAGTCAAAGCCAGTTTTTAATTAAGCTACTACAAATCAAGTTCCATTTTTAGCCATGGCACATTTCATTATTTACAAAAGTACAAAGATTCTATATTTATTGAAGACATATATTACCTTGGACGGTATTTTGAAATACCTCGGTACAAAATTAATTTAAAGCTAACATTTTATTATTCAAATCATTACGATAGACATTTTGCGAACTCCAAAGTGATAATTCATTCATGAGGAACTGGGTGTTAAACAAAGAGAGGCAAAAATTCTTTTTCATGTCACGATCATATTTTCCAGCATTACCACTTGAAATTTTTGGGTAAGAGGAAGTACCACTGTGCTAATAATTTGAATTATGTTTATGCTTGCATCGATATTGTTTGATTCGATCATTGAAAAGATGGAAAAGTTTGTTCTACTGTTCTGCTGAAAAGGAAGTACCACATTTTCCAGGATTCCATTCCGTCATATGAGCTATGATGCTTATATTCTCCCAGATTTAGAGTGCATTGAGCAACTACTTACATATAAGGATTTATTTCAAATGAATTCAAAATGAGTGTCAGTTTGCTTTGGGAAGCACATATTATATGACAGTTTTATTATTATATTAGAACCCCCTTTTAACTCAGATTATGATAGTGTCTTGAATCAGCTGTTAGATTAAACGATTTCAGTTTTTCTCCAACATGAAATGCAAAAGCATGTAGAGGTGCTTCTTTTAAATCCCCCTGGAAGGCATTAAAATCTTTTCTGGGTGTGGTATAGATCTCATCTTACCATGTTTCCTCCTTTGCATAATCTAATTAAAGCTTTTCTTACCAGTGATGAATCTTTCTCAGGCCAATTGCCAGAATTTTATAGTCAAAGTAGAATCTTCTTACTTCACCGCACTGTTCTGATTGTTTTCATTTCATTTTATTATTTTCCTTTCTCTTTTGAGCAAAACTAAGAACATGTTATATAATTTAAAATTATTACAACATTTTAAAAGTAAATCTTTATTTTTCAGCTATCAAAAATATTGTATTTGTAGTGATTTCTTTGTTTATTGTAACAATTCGTTAGAGTGCAAATTTTTATAGCAGAAAGGAAAGTAGCTTGTTAAATTTCTTTCTAAGTTAATGGTGCTCAGATCTGCTGCCTTAAACAAATAATTTATTTTTAAAATATTCCACAAAAAATGCAAAATAATTTAATGTTAAAAATTATTTGTATTTGGTTTTATTCAATGTAATAAGGTGTTTAACAAAAATATAATATACAAGTTTTATATTATAAGAGATATTTTTACCTACAACTATATGCAATTTTTATCATTTTTAAAAAGGATTTTTTTTTTTTCTTTTTGGTTTTATGAAATTAATATTATTTTCCTTTAATAAAAAATGTTAAAAATTCTAATCCAAGATAAAAAGTATGGATTTATAAATTTTAAAAAATGATTTTTGCATTTTTAACTTTTGTTTTATATTTTAAGAGATGAATTGAAGATTAAATATTAAATAATTTCTATATTAATACTATACTAATATTACACTCAAATAATTTTAAAATATAATGTCATTTGTATAGTATTCCTATGTTTCTAAAGTTTATTTAGACGTTGATTACATAACATAAGCTTTTAAATTCATGTTTAAAAAAATTACATTTTTTAAAAGCGTAAAATTTGTTTATCATTGTCAAAAGTCATTATTTATAAAAACTTTTTCAAAATTAATTGTAGAAAAAAGGGAATTGAAAGCAGTTCTGCTAATTCTTCATTTTTAGATATCTTTAGACAAGAAAATCAATTTTTATTCTAAATCAAATATATCATTAAAATACTCAGAAAACTTAATTATTAGAAAAGAAGTATTAAAAATATTGATTAAAATAATCAAATTGAGAAATAACTTATTTAGTTAAAATCTTTAAGATTTCAAATGAAATATTTCTTGATTGACTTTTCGTAAGCTCGTCTTTTTTTATTTACTAAACTAAACGATAACAACGATAGGCAGCAAAGATAAAAAAGGATAAAAAACTTTTATTTTAATGCATTTTAAAGAATTTTATTAATATGAAACATTTAATATCCTGGAAGCAATTATTTGAATTTGGTTTTTCTTTCAGCTAAATATCAATATTAAAGAATTCAAAATTTAAATAGTTACCATTTAATATACAAATACTTAACTTATCATAAATTGCTCGCAAAGTCAGATATCATAAGGAAATATTTAATTGGGCTTTATTTGCTATGAAAAAAATATGAAAGTTTGATTAACCATTTAAAAGTACTGGGCCATTTTTGGAACTTTTAATTAAACTTCATAATAAATCTCTAATTTCATGAATAGAATAAAATAACGATGTAAAATAAAGTAATACATATTTTCACCGTAGATATTTTTCGCCAACAGCTTATCTAGTACATATATATCTTCTAAAAGATTTATCCTATGTCTCTTAAAGGAAACATTTCCTTTCCTGTCTTAACTGTCAACATGAAATGTTTCAATTGTCTCCGCTATTTCTTTAAGAGCATCACGGAAACTTTTGGAATAATGAAGTTATCATGTTAATCTGATTTTGCATCATCATTTATGCATTCATCATCATCAAAACCCGTCACTTTTATCTATATAGATAATCGAAAAGTTTATCTTAAATGCACTTCAACTATTTATATTTATTTGTATCTCTTCAAATTTTCATGTATAAATGTTTAACAATTTCATGTGTTTGTGAATTTTGTAGCTTGTGGTTAATTAAATATACAAACTAATTAACAATTTCGTTGACATTTTTCAACAAACTATATTCCATTGCTATGTAACTTATTAAAATATCTGTAAATCTAATATTCATTCTCCCAAAATATTCAAAATGTATACAAAATTTTCTTCTTCCAGAAAATAACAGTTTTCTTAAATTTTTCATAGTCCAAAATTAAGGTATTAACTGTTTTCAAAGTATAAAATCTAATTTCCATTAAAAAAAAAGAGTACAAAATATTTTACAAGTCTTGAATGGCTTTATGTAAATGAATATTTTCTCTTTTTACATTTCATAAATTACGAATAATTTAACATATATGGTAATATTCCTATTAACATTTTCAATGATTTTCTATACTGATAAAAATTATTGGAGTATTACAGGAGTGGAGAAATTATTTGGAGTTAAATAAATTTCTCTCAGTTTGCTCAAAATGTGATAATTATGCATATATTATGTTAATTATTAAAATATTAATTATTGATATTATTACTATATTAAAATATAATAATTCGCTAAATCTTCCTCAAAAAAAAATTTCATGTAATTAAAGTTTTTCACTGAAAAATTTTGATAACTAAATTCTCTGATATCACAATTTTTATTTCTATGTAAGTGCTTTTTAAAGAAGTTTCATTTAAAAAATTATACATTTCTGTATAATAATACTCAATACAATAGATATTTTTGCTTATAAAATTCTGATATTTCTTCAAGGAAGCAATTCAAATTATTTTTACAAAAAGTACTTTTAAAGGCATTGGTTTTCCTAATAAAATTTAAAAAGTGGTTTTTTTAAGTTTAATACAAGCTACTTTACATACATAGGGAATAAATTATGTTTATCTTCAAAGTTATCTAAGCAAAACAAAATAATAATGTTATTCTTTAGTTAAAAAATTTTCCATTAGTAAAATTAACAATCCTTACTTTATTTTAGGTTGGAAGATTTTGCCCGCCGTAGGTATGGAGTCGATTCTGCCAGATTACAACTTGCCTTGCTGTACTTAAGAGTAAATCTGATTTTTTTAAGAATATTACATTTTTATAATAATTTTGTAATATTTAATTTTTAATGATATTTTCTCTTAAATTATCATTGATTTGTCTCAGTAGATTTTGAAGTGTTAAGATTATCAATTTAATGCAAAAATATGCACACAATTTTTTACGAAAAGTTTGATTGCTATTCACTAACTATAATATTCAATTCTCGTACGGTTTATTTAAAAGTAAATATATCATGTTAAGATATTTAGATAAATTAAAACTTTAACTTTAAAGAACAACAAACAACGTTAGCTGCAAGATAAAAAAAAACCAAAATGATTCAGCTACAAAAACATGATGAAATAACTACATAATTAAAGATGTTGTAATAAATGGTATCAGATATAATTGAATCAGATAATAAATGGTTATTTTTCAAATTTATTTAAGCTTTTAAGACATGTTTTAATAACGAAGTATTACCAGATTTAATTAGATTCGTCGTTAAGTATTAATGTACTATTTATTAAACTCTCAAAATACTTCTTCAAATTAAAAACAAAGGGAATTTTTGAAAAATGAAAAATTGAGATTAAAGTGAGCATCATTTTTATACATATTCCTCAGCAAAGGCTTCTTTTTTTATAGACTTTAATACTGTTTATAAAATTATAAATAGCACTTTGCAAAAGAGACCTTAATATTTCCTTTATAGAATCATTTTAATTGAATTTCATTTATAGAATTATCTTACTTAATCTTCATTATGCTCAGAAATAATTGTTTAGCTTGTTACAAATCTTTTATAATCTTATTTTTTAATATTCTTTCATAATATATATAAATATATATGAAATTACTAGGAGGAATTATAAAGACATAAGTATATTTAAAATCATTTTATAATTTGTCATGTTCAGAAATATTCTGCTTGTGATATAAACTGATTCATAAAGAGTAAAATTTTAATATATGTTTCTTAATATTTTTATATTTAAATTATTGAATTATTTTATTGTTAATATGAAATATTTTCAATTGTAGAAAAGTGTTTATAATGCAACCGATCCATATAGAAATCATGGGAAATATATACTTATACGCAGACCATCTTTGAAATTGAAAACCTTACGTAAGTAATTTTAAAGAACTGTCATATTAAAATTTTATAAATTCTTTATTTTTATTATCTTTTCTTTAGCAGCATTTGCATTTATCTTTATTTTAATACATTAAAATATGAATACTTAAAAGCGTCTTTGTTAAATACAAATTTAAAAATTTTAATGTCATGTATTGTATTTTTTGTATCTAATATATGTTAATATAATATTACTTTTGTATTAATGCATGCTAAAAACTAAAAGTAATTAAACAATAGATAAAGAGATAAAAAGCAACACTGTTTTCTATAACTCTTTTTACTGGCTGAATAAATATTATTTAAATAAGAAAATCTTTTAGTAATTATTGGTAATCAGTTTTATTTGTATTTATCTAATTCATAAATTATTTTCCCAGAATTTTCCGTTAAATATTTGAATATTCTATTTGATTAATCTGGTTGTATAAAAAACTGCTATATTTTAAACACCACAGAAACCAAAACTATTTCTATTGTTTATGAAAAACTGGTTTTCAAAATTAATAATTTATAACGTCGTTATGCTTGTAAAAAGAATGAATACTTCAAATTGCCATATTTTCGAATATCACTGAAAATTTCAAAATATTTCAATTAAATAAAACCTAATGGAATGTTTGTGTATTTAATGTCTAGACATATTTTCTTCAAATATTTAATTATTTTCAATAAACATCAAAGGAAATTAAATTGATCTATTTTTTGTATAATTATAATAACATATTGTGAATTTCAGTTAGTATTTTTAAAATTTACTTATTGATTAAATGTCTTAAATGATTTTTAGTTTAACAAATATTGCATGAATTATTTAATTTTAGAATATTTAATTTTTATTTTTTTATCTTAGCGTCTAGTTGCATTAACTAGAAAAAAAAAATTCAGGATACCTATTTATAAAATGTACATACATTCTATAAATAGTACTATTCTTACAAAAAGTAAGATTTGTAGTCTACTTCAAATTAATCTTAAATGATTTACCTGCAAAAATAAAAAAAGTAGTTTAAGATTAAAAGGCATTTAAATGGGCAGAATGTGTTCTAAATATTTCTTAAGCCGTTGTTTTTTTAATTTAATATAAATATGCAATCGACATTTTATGAAAGAACAGTTTATATCTATTTTATATAAAAAAATTTAAATGGTATTAAAATGTTGATGTTTCTCCGATACACAATACTCGGTTATATACACTGAGGTGACAAAAGTCATGGGATGGCAATATGCAAATTTTCAGATGGCAGTAGCATCGCGTAGAACAGGTATAAATGCGCAGTGCTTTCGCAGAGCTTTCATTTTTGTTCAAGTTATTCATGTGAAGAGGTTTTGACGTGATGATGACCGCACGACGGGAATTAACAGACTTTGAACGCGGAATGTTAGTTGTAGCTTGACGCATGGGTCATGCCATTTCGGAAATCGTTAGGGAATTCAACATTCCCAGATCCACTGTGTCAAGAGTGTGCCGAGAGTATGAAATTTCAGGCATAACATCCCACCATGGACAGCGCAGTGCTCGACCACCTGCACTTAACGACCGAGACCGGCGACGTCTGCAAAGAGTCGTAAATTCTAACAGACAAGCAACACTGCGTCAAATAACCGCAGAAATCAATGTGGGATGTACAAGGGACTTGTCTGTTAGAACTGTGCGGAGAAATTTGGCTTTCTTGGGTTATTCCAGCAGAAGACCGACTCGAGTGCCTTTACTGACAGAACGACATCGCTTGCAGCGACTCTCGTGGGCACGTGAGCATATCGGTTGGTCCCTAGATGAATGGAAAACCGTGGCCTGGTCCGATGAGTCACGATTTCAGTTGGTAGAGCTGATGGTAGGGTTCGAGTGTGGCGCAGACCCCACGAAGCCATGGACCCAAACTGTCAGCAAGGCACTGTTCAAGCTGGTGGTGGCTCCGTAATGGTGTGGGCTGTTTTTTTTTTTTTCATGGCATGGACTTGGTACTCTGGTGCGACTGGACCGAACATTGACTGGAAATGCTTATGTTCAGCTACTTGGAGATCACTTGCAGCCATTCATGGACTTCATGTACCCAAACAACGATGGGATTTTTATGGATGACAATGCGCCATGTCACCGGGCCACAACTGTTCGCGATTGGTTTGAAGAACATTCTGGACAATTCCAACGAATGATCTGGCCACCTAGATTTTCCGACATGAATCCCATCGAGCATTTATGGGACATCATCGAGAGGTCTGTTCGTGCCCAAAATCCTGCACCATCAACGCTTTCACAATTATGGACGTCTATCGAGACAGCATGGCTCAATATTCCTGCAGAAGACTTCCAACGACTTGTTGAGTCCATGCCACGTCGAGTTGCTGCACTTCGCCGGGCGAAAGGAGGGCCGACACGATATTAAGAGGTATCCCATGACTTTTGTCACTTCAGTGCATATATATATGCTAAAATACTATTTCACAATCATTAAAATTTGTAGTGGACTTGCCCTTTGATCGATAAAAACAGTACATAAGGACTAATTATTTCTGAAAAGTACATGGAATCAGCAAAAAGTAACTTTTATGTCTACCTAGACTTTTTTAATTTAATGGGCTCATTACTAGAAAGTACAACTATCAATTTTATATAGGGTATATAAAATAATTATGGGCTAGACAATTGTTAAAAAACACTGAAACATAGTAAACTTGAAATGGGCTTTAATTTATTTTTGGCTTATATAAATTAACAGATGATTTATTGCTTGTAACTGATTGGGGTTTTAAAAATATCCCATTACATTATAATTTAAAAGAAAGTTTACTTAACTTCTTCAGGAATAATTTTTTATAATGATAAAAAATGACTTAATTTAAGTCATTGTTTTATTACGATTTATTCATTTTATATTGATGGCAAAAAAATAGGGTAAACTATAAAAATGCATAAAAAAATAATTTCCTCATTTATAACTTTTAAATTACTTTTAAAACTGACCGTTAAAAATAATTTATAAGTGAAATGATTTCATACATTCCGGGCATAAATTAATTCATTATTATTGTGGGCGTTAATTATTAAAAGTTAATGTATTTAATATAACTGATATTATTTTTATCAAATATTAACGATTTGTACAAATAATCCAACAACACTGACAGCTGAAATACTACTTTATATTATTTTCACATTCCTAATTGTACACAGTAAATGCAGTTATCAATTAAGCAGAACCATAATGTTTGTATTTTTCTTGTTGAGAGATTCTTTAGTGAATAATTTATTATCAAATATTTGTTCTTTTTATTACCGATAGTAATTATAATTATAAAAAACTAAATGTCCACATACATAGTCATGGGAGGCAAGAAGTTAAATCAATTATACGTGAATAATCTTGGCTTCATATAAGAACGAATTTCTATTTAAATTTGAATTTTTGTGCTTTTAAAATTTATTATTAAAAAATAAAAATTATTTAAATTCATTTTATTCGCTTCCAAACTTGTTTGTAATGTTATTAAATTTATTAATATATATACATATATTTAAATTGAGTCAACATTATAATTATTGATTTTGCTGATGATTGATATTAAAGTAGAATTCTAAAACATGACATCAATAATAAATAATTTTATTTATAAACAAATAAAGGTTAATAATTTGGGCTTCATAAAGTATAATTTTAAAGCCCAATGTTTAAAAATAATCAGCAATTTAAAATTTAGAAATATTTTCTGTATCTTAGTTACATTTATCTAAAGAAATGTTCTGGCTGGAAAATGTTTCGTAAATTTCTTAATCAAACTGAAATCATAAATTTTTGACCAAAATAAATAAAAAATGTATGAACTTTAAATTTCGATCAAATACAAATTTGTCAGTTTTGTTTTATCATAAAGTATTCCAATAAATGTCAACCAAATTGTCGGTTATAAGTTAAAATATTTATGTATACATTAGAAATGAAAAATTGGCAAATCCTGAATTTCCAAATTCAGTGTATATTAACCAAAGATTTTAAAACATTTCACATAGAAGAAACTCATTTTTGTGACGCTTTCAGAAAGCAAACATATTCTTCGAATTTGTATAATTCTAATCAATCTTTGCTTCTAATTTTCTTATATTTTGTGTTTTACTTCTTTTTCTATATTTTTTAATCTATCAGATGCTGTTCAATGCAACACCATACCTTATGTGCAATAATTTTAAATATTTTTCAATTAAGCTCCATTATATATCTGTTTCGCATCATTATATTCTTAAACATAAAACGCAAATGCAATGGTAGCATTTATTATGAGAATATAATGTATATATGTAATAATGTTATGATATATATTTTAATAGGGATATATTTGACAAATAGATCATATAGTGATATATTAATGGGAATTCTAACGCATTCTACTAGCATAATGTAAATGGATAGATTTATATAATCCTGATAATAAAAATTAGAGTAAATAAAAGGCAATATTTTTGAAATTAAAAAAGTTAATGTTTATGTTGTAAACATGTTATATTCTTCCTATATTACGTAAAAAAAATAAATTTTTATGCAATTTTTATCATGCAGAATTCTTTCATTTTGATTTACTTTTCTTTATAGCATTTAAATGAGAACCTGAAAAGTTATCCCCCTCCTGTATTTCTTTGCTTATCATTTACTATCAGTTTGTCATATTTTACGAGCTTTAAGAAAATATTTTACTCTATTTCGATTTGTTTATTATTTATTAGTATTAGTTATTTGCAGAATCAGTCACCTTAATTAAACCACCAACTACTTTTGAATTCTAAATACACAATAATAGAATGCACGTACCATCAGCAGAGTTGATGGGTATATAAAGTGTGTTGTAGACATTCGAAAACATTTGAATTGTTGGTGACATGCAGAAGCAAAGAGATTTATCAGGTGTATAAAAAAAGAATGATTATTGGTTTTCGAGAGGGCAACATTTCTTAAATTATGGAATATGTGGACTGTCCACCTGTTGTTGTGATCCATACATAGAAAAACAACACTATATAAAATCTGCGAATGTTAATTGCGGTGCATCATAAGCCATAGATAAAGGAAGATAATAGCGTTTGCGGTTTATGGTGAATCGACGTGCTGCAATATATCAGTATTTCTTTTTTTTAAATCTAGGCAAAAGAAACAAATTTAAGAACCAATACATGAAAATTGTCACTAATTTTTTAATTGTGTTTTTGATTAAAACAATACCTACGAAAATTGTTTGGAAATGATACAATTCAATGGCGTTGGAATATAACAGCACTTGACACCAGTACGACAATACGATAAGACGTGCGGTCGTGGGATGAATGGTTTGAGTTGACTTGCCTTGGCGCCGTTGTGTCTTGCTTTGGCTGTCAGTTCTCGAGTGAGAGCGACACTCTGGCTGTCTGGCTCAGTTGATTTTAAATTGCCGAGCAGGACGTTAAGCTTTTATTTCAACTGTTTTTAGATTTTGGCGTCAAGAGTAGTTGTTTTAAAAACTGTATTTTCACTATGTCCGTGAATAAAACTTCGATATCAAAAAGAAATTTCTGGAACATCGAAAGAGATTACGTGTCTGGGAAGAACAATTTTTGCTTGCGCATCAAAATTTTTCCAAACCTGTTTATTTGATATGTGGAATTTGTGTAGCAGTGCAGGAAAAAATACAAAGAACTGAAACGCAAATACAAAGAACTTATTTCAAATGCAAGTGCTCCAAATTATACTAAATTTTGTAAATTTGTGTTAAGCAGCATATGTTTGTGAACTAATGTTTTTTATTATGAACCTAATAAAATCAAAATATCGTTCAACAGTAACTAATCGGCACCTAAAACACTTAATTTTATTAGCATCTTCAAGAACTAATCCTCATATACTTGTACAAAATTCAAAAGCCACACTAATTAAGTACTGTCTGTTTAGTAATTATTTAGAATTAAGTGTTTTAAATTATTTACTTTTATTTTATACATAACCTAAATGATTGAACCTTTAAAAATGTTGATTAACAATAAAACTTAATTCTGTACTTTTGTTTTATTTATTATATATTTTTTTTTTAAATCTCCACTATTCTGATTTACATGAAAAAAATGAGCTATTTGCGTAGAAATCTCATGATCATCCTATAAACAACATTTTTTTCACCCTTTTATATTTTTAGTATGTTGGAAAAGTGGGAAGGGAAACGTATAATATTTTTTTCAGATAGTGGCATTCTTCCCAAAAAGGTTTGCCACCCCTTCTCTAGGAGTTTTACAGTCTTTAAATTTATATGAAATACTAACACATAAAGGTTTCGTTTTAACATTTTCATAAATTTACAAATCTAAATTAAATGGGAATCACAAGTCAAGAAAATATGAATTCTTATCAGAAAATATTTTAATTAAAAAAAGTGTCTGTTTTGAATTGAAATATTTTCTCGTTCAAGTTTTTTTTTTTACAAAAAGAAAGAATAATAATAAGTTTTTAAGAGTGCCATAAAAATTATTTTTAACCTAAAAGAAAATAAACCAAAACCAATTTTCTAAATGAAATTGGTTTGCCAATTTTCTAATTTTCTACTCGATGAAAATAAAATCAATTAAATTAAGTAAAATGAAAATAAATAATAAAATTTCATAATCTTACTTTACATAATTTAAAAAATATAGCTTTCAAAGTTAGTAGTTTAACTATTAAACATTTAGCAAAATAAAGTTCATCGAAAACTAAAGTTAATGTTTTTTTATGCTTTTTAAGTTTTAATTTATTGACTTAATTACATTTAATGCAATTGTAGTAATTTCCTTCAAGAAAAGAGACCGAATAAAAATATTAAACTATCGTTCATATTTTAAAATTAAAAGTTTTATTTCTTTTTTAAAGAAAAATTGAAGAGACAACAATTACTCATAAAAACAATAAATAACATATGATTTTCCACAATTATTAGAAATTTCAAGTAATCATTAATATAAGTTGATCTATAATTTTAAAAAGTACCATGTCTTGCCTACTGTCCGCAGTGTCATATAATCCACAGGCGTAATATTCAGCCCGAAAAAATTTCTCGTATAATCTGCAAGCATAATTTTCGTCAAAAAAAAAACATAATCCGACGATTGTTCCGAGGATCGATCGCGACTTTTTTTTTTTTTTTTTTTTTTTTTTTACTACCATATGCCAATCAAGTTCCATATACAATTTTTTTTTTTTTTTTATTCCCTCGGTATAAAACTAACAAAACATGTTCAAGTTTATAAAGCATTTTGGTGTTTTATTTAAGTATATAAAACATTTTGTAAATATAAGAGTGAAAAGCGGGAAGAAGATACACATTTTTAAAAACCATACATTTTCAAAATGATGCATTAAGAGATACATTTTTAAAAAACAAATAATGAAATGAATAAAAACATGCAAGACGGCATTTTTCCGAGGATTTGTTATCTTCATATCCGTTTGTTGAGAGATGAAATTCGTGACCAGTATCGCAATTCCTTATTAATTTTGCTTTCTGTAAGCGTTTGTAATTATCCATAACTTCATTCCATGCTTCTTTCACCAACTAGCACACATCTGTGAAAGGTTATTTTCTATTTTTATAAAAGTACGGCCTGCTTCCATCCTCTACCATTGTTGTTTTTTTTTCTACATGTTTTAAAGATTGTTTATTTTTCTTTTACAAGAGGTTCTGTTCAATTTTTTTCTGCAAAAAGTAGTTTTAGGTAGCTGGTTGTATATAATTTAATTTTTATGAAACGTCTGAAAAGAAATATCCTCTGATTATACGCAGTGCCCTATACTAAACACCATGAATTACTAAGGTTTTTAACGAAAAGAAAATATATACCAAATTATGGTAATAATTTTTAAGAAAAATTATAAGATTGTATTATTTTCGTTCAAAATTGAAGTAAAAGTGAATTCTTATTTCTTTCAGATATGGTACGATGCAAATGATGTCATCACTGCTTGGACTTTATATATAGGTTCTACAAATGATTCCGTTTTATCACAATCAGCACTTTTCAGGTCAGTCTGTTTTATTAGTGTCCTTTTTAATCTAAGACGAATATGCATTTTATCAATTAAAAAGTTTTATTATTTATTTATTTAATTATAAATATTGAAAACTTTTATCAGATACATTTGAAAGTAAATATATCATTGTTTAGGCATGACCTTGTGGATTTAACTCGACAAATTTTGCAACTCTCCATGGACATTATGTACCCTGATGTAGTTAAAGCATTTCGTTCACGCAACATAACTGCCCTGAAGTAAGTTTGTTTTTTCAACCAAATAAATGCTTGAATATTTGTTATAAACAATGCATATCTTTTTCACTTTGAAACAGATTATGTAATAAAATTAAAGTAGCTAAAAAAACTTTCTGTTTTCCAATTCTTTTGTCACATATTTTTTTATTATACCTTACAAAACATAATTCATTTGTACACTTGAAATTCAGGCACAATGAAGTTAAATTAGATAATTTTGATAAAAAGAGTTATTTTTCCCCTTTTCTTCAAAATATACGCACCTACTAGTTTTTTACTTTCTGCTTTTTATTTTTCATATCAGACCAAAAAAAAAAACCCAGCTGCATGTGAATTATATGCTGATATTTATTTAGACAATGTATCATTATTTATTTACAAAATTATCAAACAAGTCAATTATTTATTTACAAAAGGCAAAGGTCGTGTTTTTAAGAGTGCCTAGCGAAAAACATGTCTGTACCTCTATTTACAGAATTTAAGAATTAAAATTAAAATTTATTCCAAAAAAGATTATTGCATAAAACGAAATTAAAATAAAATAATTAAGAGGGAGTAACTTACTCAGTAAAAAATTTAAAAGTTAAAGTTTTAAAATGAAAAGCAATTAAAGATTAGTAAAAAATATAAAAATTTAAGTTTAATAATTATTTATTTACAAGATTATCAAATAAGTAAATTATTTATTTACAAGATTTTGAAATAAATGAATTATTTATTTACAAGAATATCAAGAGATCTATACCCTTTAGATTTGTATAAATAGTAAAATGAGTAGTCAACAAACCTAACATTTGAAATTGAAAATGACGTTATTGTATTTAATTGAATTTTGAAAGTAGGAATATAAAACTTTAGAAACAAAAAATATTCACTAACATTTAAAAAATTAAAGTATAATCAAAATCAGTATCTTCAATTGCAATTTTATAGTGAAAAGAGATGCAGAAAATGAAATAGAAAATTCTGATTAAAAACGGAATCATATAAAAGACATTTCAACTTAATAGTGTATCATCACTGAAGTTCATCATTAATATCTCATATCGGGGTACGAAAAGAAAGTGAAAAATTAATTTTTGTACGTAAATAATCATATCAATTAGTAGTATTACTTCTTTAAATCAATACAGACGAGTATTTACCCCTCTTTCTGAACTTCAACTAGCAAAAGCTAAAATTAATTCTTTATTTATAAATATCACGTTGATTTTTTTATAATATATGCACAAATAAATAAAACTAATGATATAAATTGCATTAATTTTATTGATATAAACTTCCTTTCTCTAGAAACATTAATGTATTTATTTTTGAATGTTATTGAATTATTTTAGGAAGTCAGACATCTCATTTTCAGAGTTTGCAACAATGAAAATTTACAATTTACTTCCAATCCTAAGACAAGCTGACCATTAGTATAAATGTTTTTAATATATATTTACGCAGATTATTTTTTATCTACAAGATTATCAAACAAATAAATTATTTATTTACAAGATTATCAAACAAATAAATTATTTATTTACAAGATTATCAAGATCTATACGTTTTCTATAACTATACATTATTCTTTTCATTAAGTATTACATATATACCATCAAGTAAAATTCTTATGAGCATTCTTTGAATACTCAGATGATCCTTTAATGTAAAAAGGGAATGTACATTTATTGTAAATATATTCTTCTATATAAGTAATACATAAGTAATAATGATAAATGAAGTTCTTGACTATATATTTAGTCCTGCATTTATACGTTTAATATTTATAAATAACCAATTTAATACTTGTATGTTTCTGAAATTTAAAATCTTCTTGTATGAAAATGTATGAGCTCAATCGTACCTTATTGAATTTGAACCACATTAGATATTAAATAATATCCAGACGCCTCAAATGATTTTTTCAGAAAGGAATGATATCGAAAAGATCCCAACACAGGTAATGTCAAAGCACGTTTCTTGTTAGAGATTAATGAGAGCAGCTTTTTCCTTTTTTTCCATCTTTCTCCTTTTATTTTCTTCCGAAGTGCACATTATTATTCAAATATTTCTTTCAATTATTTTAATGATTACAGTAACAAATTAATCATTCCAGAATATCTATTCACAGCAATCGTTATAGAATTTATTCTGAGTGGTAATTTACAAAAACAATGTACATTTCTTTTTCAAAACTTATCGTACTAGTAAATTGGGTTTAGAGCAGATCACTATTATCCTAATTATATAATTTTCTCTGAAAAAGCCTTCAATTGATCCATTAAATTTATTTTGGATTTCAGTTAACCAAATTCTTTAAAAATTATCCAAGCATCACTTATAAAATTCTTCTCTAAAATATAAATATTTTTTCTGAATCCAATAAATATTTAGTTATTTTAATTAATGACGACAAAATAATTAATAGATATGATCATTAAGCGCATTATCTCAACCTAGAAATTTGGATGTAGTCAAGTATTAGCTTCCGTTTCAAATTTCTAACCCATTTGAAAAATGAAAATATAAATTTCTTGAAAAGCTGATATTCTAATTTAAAAACATAAACAAAAGGGAAGATCAATATATGAAAAATTATTGACCTTTAATAAAACTTTAATAATGTACCAGAGAAAACGCCTAATACTTGCTATTTTAACACACACACGTGAGTATCAAATGTATAGATCAAACACACACACACAAACGTGTGTTTGATCTACATATTCTATAACAGCAATCGCAGCACTGCTCTAATTATCTGATCTAATCTTAATCAAATACTTCCGTAGAATATACTTTATGCCGGGTGTTGTCAATCATTTAAATTCCCATCAATTTTGTGTGGCTTTAGAGTTAACAACACACTAAGCTCCTAATCATTTTTCATTGCAATTGATGACATTCTTCCGAATATTTGATCTCGAATTTGAGAAATAAATGTTATTTAAGTCTTAGATGACAATGATGAGTAATGTTATGAGATTCCTGTCTCCAAATTTGAAAAGGGAGTTTATCAAGTAAAAGTTAATTAATCTTTAAAAAATCAGACATTGTATAATTATAAAATTAAATTTCTTTCTTAAATTAAATTTCTTAAATATAATTTTTCTCTCCAAAAAATCAAACCTCTGTTATTATTTAATAAAAATGTTGAAATTAACTTTTATGTGTTGAAGATTATTTTATAAATAAACATTCAATTTCGCCTAAGATTCTAATCTTTTCATTTCCATGAATTGATACGTGGAAGAAGACATATTTTTAGGACATTAATAATAGACACAGTTTTTAAATCCACATATTTCAATAGAAATGATGATTAAAATTCCAGAAATTTTTGAAAAATTATCAGACATTCTACATGGAAAAATGATTAATAGTTAAAAATGAGAAGTATTAAAACCAAATAATAAAAGGGAAAGTAAGTAAATAAAATAAAAGCATTTTCATACATATTTGAAATACTTCTGCTAATTTAAATCTACACAAATACTTGTGAATTCTTTGTATTCTTATCTGCATAATAATGTAAGGTGACATGCCTTTTGATAATAGAACCACTTAATTTTCATTAATTATGAATACATAATATAAAATTAAATTATTATTTATATTTCATGATATTATCACTGTAATTTTTTAATAAACATAATTAAGCTATTCATTCAATCAAATGTAAAATCATTTATGAAAGTACTTTTGGTGAATATTACATATTTAGGTTATTGGAAATTTATTAGTAATATAAATTAAAAGTATATTATAATTAACCCATCATAATTATACTTGGAAAATTGAAATCTTATTTTTTTCTCATTTTTATATAATGGGGAACAATCTCATTGTTTGATTTTGTGGTGTGACAAATTTTCTCAATCCTTTTTCACGTTTTTTCAATAGAATTTACCCATCAATATAGTTTATCAAGCAAACAACTCATTTGAGTAAAACATTTCACTGTTGTTACATTTACCAAAGTGAGTTACGTAAATTATTCTCAAAAGTTTATCTGGAAAGTAAATGAACTTCATCATTAATGGAAAGAGAGTTTAAAAACCTTCTTTATCACTAACAAAATAAAGTGTAAGCGTCCCTAATTAGTGAAGATAATTCTCTCTAAACACGCAAATGCTGGTTTAAACCTAGATTTTGTTTAACTAAAGGTAATAGTTGCATAACGAATTTCCCATGATTCCTTTTCTTTCCCATTAGCCAGGCCTCCAAATCCATATTGGAATTATATGACGATATGGAGGAATTGTTAGCTTCGGATGAGCATTTTCTTCTTGGTCGTTGGTTGAAAGATGCATTGAATTTGGCTCATACACCATTAGTAAGTAGCATTTTATTGCAATATTATAAGACTCATTAAATAAACATTTTTGTCTTCTTTGTGATACTTTTATTATGTACGCTTAGCATCGGAATATAAAGTTAAAAGGCAACAATTCGAGTGACTAGCATAGTATTACGATGCAGCATTAATTATAGAATAAAAAAAAGTTGCTTTACTCACAACTTTTCTATTTTTTGTTATTTTTTTATTGTTATCGTTAAAGTAGAATTATTTTATCTCAATAATAGTGAATCAAATTTTTAAAGTTACTTATTATTTTATTAATCCTAATTAGTTATTAATAACACGTGTTAGGAATCATTTAAGGAATTCATTAGAATGAGGTTTGCATAGTAAAAATAAAGATGGTTACTTAATACCAAAATTAAGTTGTCAATTAAAATTATATGATGTGAAAATTACTTTACTCATCTAAAGGCTCTTGGACTTATTTATTTTGATGCAGCTAATAATATTAACATTAATATTATATATTACAAATAAGAACATTTTTTACTTTTTTAATTCATTTTAAAGCAACTAACAAAGGATAATATTAAATTTGGTTATGTTATATTTTTAATATAGTTCATTATAAGTGTCTTATTTTTTAAACGTTAATGGAAATGATAATAAAATTGCTATTATTTACAATAAAAATAAATAACATTGATTATTTATTATTATGAAAGAATGCAAAAAGTGTAATGTATTAAGAGTGTGTTATACAGAATGGTACATAGAAAATATAATAGTTAAACAGTGAAGTCATGAAAATGAACCTAAGCAACTTCAAAATTTAAAAACTAATGAAATAAAAACAAAATAAATTTATAAACAAATATGAAAACTAAAAATGAAGCAAAATATTGTTATATATGCAATAATTTTGAAGAGAACTATTCGAGTGTTAGATTTATCACTTAACTTATGTAATATTTAGTATGTATATATTAAGCAATAATAAAAATCAACTGAGTATATTCTTTTGTACTTATTTTTCCAAATTCACGTTTTTTATTTATTTATTTTAAAAAAAGTTTTATGTAAACACTATGAGTATGCAACACAATATTTTTCAAAATATCAAAAAATGAGACGAATATAATTAGCATAAAATTAATTGTATATCGATAATTTAATATCACTTTTTGATTTTTATTACTTTTTATAATTTATAATTCTTTTTTTTACTTATCACATTTATATATGTTTATTTATTTATGTTAGATTTATAATAATTTAAGTTCATTAATTTTAATTTGTGTATAATTTAAACATTAATTACGCTAGTAGTAATCGTTACATGATCGTGTTTCACATGCAGTTGTATATTTATTCATTACTCATGTTTTAAATTTTTTTATATTTTAACAAATTTATATTATCCCTGCGTTATCCGGCTACAGAAATTAATACATATTTACTTTAGTAAATTTTATTAAAAAAGAAGCAAAGTACAATTTTTAAAGGATTAGAATTTCAGAACATTTATTTTTATCTCTAATTTTCTGTAAAATTGTTAAAAAACACGGCGCATGTTGCTACGCATCAGAAATAAAATAATTATTTTTTAATTTAATAATGAAAAAATAATTTGGTATTTCGTATTATTGTTGTGGAAAAACAATGAAAAAATTAACAATTTTGTTGGCGCTCCCACTTTGGAGCAAGCAATATAGAGTTGACCATGTGTAAAACATGGATTTTTCCAAAATTCACTCATTTTTAGTGATTCTCCTTAGATTATGTTAATTGTAATTGCAAAAGCAAAGCGTACTAGAAACTGCAGTTTAAAATGGTAAATCAGCAGAAATCACTGGAGTATACGGAATCAGTATATCTTCACTTTTATTGCTAATAATTGCCCCTTCAATCATATTTGGTACTAATTTGCACAAATTTGACTGATCTAAATTTCGAAGGAGTATTATCGACGAACCAACTTTCAAAGTTAATGTGCTTGGTGGTATTCCAAATGGCTCCAATGAATCAAGAAACTATTGAAGAGTTGACAGCTTGATTCTCATGTATAACTGTGTCAACAGATTTGTATTTCATCAACTCATCTGGAATTTAATTTTATCAATTGATTTCTTAACATCATCATTCTTTAGATCTAAGATTTCATGTTCGAGAAGCCAATCGGGATTCTTGGAGTTGTTTAAAATATTCGTATAAACAATCTTTCCTACATCCTCTATTGTCGGTTGAATTTGACAAAAGTCAGACAGAAACGATATCTCTTATGTTATTGGATCAATTTGAAACTTGCCGTCACGAAACCCCTTCAGATGTTTCGATGCTCTTGAACAATTCTGGTTCTAATGTTTTCTAATCGTGTGTCGCGATCTTCAGTTATTTCCACTGCCCTTAAATTTCGACTTTTTAAACGGTTTGCTTCAAGTTAAATATACAGTTGAACTGGTGTTTTAACCACTCTATTGGCTTTTCATTTTGTTTCGATTTCCCGGCTTCTCTTCGAATATATATTCTTTTCGATGGTATTTATGAAAACTGTTTGTAGTAGCTTATTCATTTTTAGGCGTAACTTTAAAAGTAAACAGAGTATTGTTGCCAACTCTTAAAACTAAAAACCATTTTCTTTTTTCAAAAGCATGGATAACACTACCATACAGATTATATCTTAACGTAAATAATAACCATTGATCAATCACGGGATAAAAACTAAAGAAAGTAACTTGTTTCGACCAATCACATTCCAGCTAACAAAAATAAAATCTTTATGCCGGGGGCCTACTGTTGCTTTAAAATTAAGAATCTATTTAAACATAGAGGATGCATTATTTACGCACATTTATTATCCATCGCGTCTCCCTCTCCTCTCATCGATTGCATTGGTGCCTCTGTGAGGCAGCTGTTGAATGAGGGGGAGGACAGTTTACGATCTATTGATGCAGCATGATCTACTGGACTTGGTTTAGGATTCTAAATCAAGGGGATAAGCAACAACAACAACGTTTATTATATCCATTAACATATGTATATTGCAGAGGATAACTATAGATACATATAGTTTGCACAAATCAAAGTTTTGTTAAATATATTTAAAAATAATTTTAACCAGAATCGGAGTAGTTCTAATTAATAGTATTAGAAATTATAAATGTTTACATAACTGAATAAGGTTTTCAGATATAATGCGAAAAGCATATTGCACTTTATTAAACTGAAATAAAAACATTCTGTAAAATTTCTGACTTTCAAAACGTTCACTATTTTTTTTTTTTTTTATTGTAGAAAGCTGTTTATAGCATTAGTCATTTATTTCACTGCTTTAAATATTGACTTATTGAGATTAGTTATTAAATAAGTTAGTTTGGAACAGCTAATTTAAGATAATTTTAATTTTATTTTTAAAGGCATCAGTGTAAATTAGCTTAGTAATAGTTAATATGAAATTTAATTTATTATTTAAAATAAGTTATTAAATTCATATCATTTTAATTTAATTGAATTTGAATTATTTTTGGAATGAATGTTTATGTGTAAACCTTTTTAAAGGTGAGTATATGACAGAACGTGCAGAAAGTATAGCATGCATATGATTATTCAGATGAATCGTTATGCGACTTTAGAAATTATATTTACAACATTAACTCAATGCGCACTTTAACACATCCTGAAATTGATAAATTCTTTATATTCTTGGAAAAAGAATATGAGTCATGCTTAATGAAATATCTTAAACTTTATTAATATACTTGGCTATTCAAATAACCAACATTATATTGAAAGGGTTTCTTGTCAACTCTCAATCAATGTAATCTCTCTAGAAAAAGTTTTTACTTTAAAAATAGGGCAAATGTTTTAAGATGATATAATTATACATTTGTTAAATCTATACTAGTAATTATATGTATAATTCCACCAGAATCGTCTCCAGCATATTAATCCTTAGCCATCGACTATAACACTCACGAAGATTGTAATTTAGCTGTTATTAAATCAAAGAGTTGCTTTTATAACTCTTATCCTCTTTTATATTACGAATTTTTATAGTTATTTTTTTTTTTTTTAATTTCATTGCAATTTATTCATTTTACGACAACAAGAAATTCAGAAACCAGATAAAATTAGAAAAATAATAAAAGGTTTATTTACGTGACTAATGAGTGTAAATAAGAAAAGACTATTGTTACAGGTAATTACAAGTTTGTCTAACAAAATTTCTGTTATTGTATCTTGTACAAGTGGGAGATTTTTTTTTTTTTATGGTATAAAACATACAGTCTAAATTTTTCTATGCTTACAAAGCAATGTTGTAACATAAAATATTAACAGCGTCAGCATGTAAAATAGATTTACATTTTTTTATATTTACATTTTTTTTCTGTAAAAATAATTTTTAATCAAAATAAATAAAAAATATGCTCATAGGGTTTCAGTATTTCTGCAGTTTCTCAATTTCGAATTCTGAATTTTTCTTATTCAGTCTTTGTAATTCTTTCAATTATACTTTCGATAATTAAATTTTTATGTGCAGATCGTCTATTTTCAAAACATAAAATTTTTCTTTTCAATGTCTATTGAAAAAAAAATTCACATTATAAATTGAAATGTATAGTTATCGAAATATATTAATATCTGCTTTTCCAATTTAAGTTTATTAATAATTTTAAATGTTATTTTAATATATTTAATATATTTAATAGTATATTGAATATAATAAAATAACATTTAAAATAATAACATAACATTATGTCTATTATGTATTAATTTGATATCGATCAACTATCTATTGAATTTTTACAATACTTAAAGTTATTGAGGATTTCAAAAAATAATATTACAATTTAAATATTGATCCCATATTTTATGGAATCTCTTCAATTCTTTTAATTTGTTTTTCCTGAACTCATCAATAGTTTTCACTGATGTCATCTTAGAAAGAAAAAAAATGTTTTCAGAAATTAAATCAAAACGAAATTTTACTGAATATTTTTATTATCAAAATTGAAATTCCCAAAATCAGGTTTTTCATAAGAAATGTGATGTTAAAACTAATATTACAACAAGGTGAACATCGTTTGCAAATTTATTTGTGATTGAACAATAATTAAAAGTGTAAGGTAATGAAGTAACTAGACAGCCTTTTACAGCACAGAATTTTTTAAGTTTCTAAATGATGCTGATTTTGGTGAGTAGTAATATTTTAATGGTAATTTGATATAATAAATCAATTAATCAATCGATGTGTCAAATTATGTAGAATTTGTAACACATTTTACTTTCTTAATGAGTATTTTATAGTCAGTTTTTTTCAGTTCTGAAATATTTATAATTAAAAATAAAATACAGTTTGAAGTTCAACAAGCAATTTTATAGGTATTATGTCAATGCATTTATGTTTTAGTAATATATTATGTGCTAACCCTTCAGCAAGCACAACAATTCATTTTGTGATGTCAGCAAACATGTGATACTGATTTAACCTGATCATTCGAATTAAAAATTTGATAGAAACCATTTATTTCGAGAAAAATTTCAAGTTGTATCTAAAGAATAAATTATGTTACTCTAAAAACACATGTGGTTGGTTCACTTTAACAATTAATATTGATGTTGGGTTGAATCAGAGCCTTTTACTATGGCCCTTTCTGTGAGACATTTGTGATAAAGTCTAGAAATTTTTGCTGCTCACTTTACTATTTCTCATAGTTTTAATGTAAAAAATAATTCCCCCCCCTCCGCCATCTTAGATGAAAATACTCACCTGGTTTTTAAATTTCTAAAGTACATTTTCTGATTATTGGGTCGTCAGGAAAATACAAAAAAATGTCATCCCCAATTTTGGAGAAATACTTACATTTTTAACAAAAGAAAATAGGAAATCGAAATTCCTCATAGGCCTGAATATATAGGTTAAACACATACCGCAATTTCCTGCCTATAACCTGCGTATTATACTTAATACCTCAGAGTTCCTTAAAGCGATTTATAAAGACCAGAGTTCTATTTCTATCTCCTACTTTTCAAAACTTTAGAAACCGAATAATGAAAGATTTTCTTCTTCCCCGATATTTAATGGTGTGATCTATTATAATGCCATCAAATAATACAATTTTGAAATACATGAATAAAAATATAATATTTCGGCGCCGTATAATGCTGCTATAATTCCGGATACATAACTTAAAAGATAAGAAATATTTTTAAATGTTATATGCCGTAAATTTAACCAACAAAATAAATTATTTTACCATCCTAAAGCTCTTCTGGCTTAATATTATGCATTGTAATTGCTAGACTACGTGAGGTTATCCAGAAAATGATTTTTTTCTTTGTTGCTTCCCTTCAGTCATTCCTGTTATCAAATTTTTCTAATTAGAATATGTATTACTGGGTTTTCTGATTTACGCACAGTGATAGAGCTCAATAACGATTTATCATATTTCTTGGAACTTTTGGTTGCAATGCGTTCTAAGGTAATATGCAGTTATAGGCAAATGTTTTACATATAGTTATTTGAATTCCAATGTAATATTTTCAGCATCAGAATTGATGTAATAAGTTTGTATTATAAATCAAGTTGAATGTTTAATATATTTAATTAATTAATGAATAACTTTATAACTTATTGATTATTATACGAAAGTATAATGTACAACTGAAAAGGCTAAATTATAAGAAATCTCAAAAAGAAAAAATACAGTATTACAAAAAAAAATCATTAAACAATATTTACTAACATTGTCACTATCTGATTGGTCAGTTAAAGAGAAAACAGTGATTGGTTAATAGTTTTGTTTAGAATTTCAAAAATATTAATTTAAGGAGTTTTCTAGTATGCAGTTTTAGAGCTATAGTTTTTAAACAATTGATTACATCTTAATATAATTTATAAATTTGAATAGCTGAGACAAATGGCATAATATATTACTACTCAGTATATATATATATATATATATATATACTCTTAACTAATGTAAAACTTTTAACCACCGCTGTAAAAATTACTTTGAGAAAAAACCTAATGATATGTCTGAAAGTTACTGTCAGTCACCATATAAGTATATAAGAATATATATGAAACCATACCACCATATAAGTATATAAGAATATATATGAAACCATACCACCATATAAGTATATATATATAAAATAGCTGGATATGCTTATTAGCTGATCAAGTCATAGTTCAGTTAATATAGCTAAATACGGAAGGCGCCATTGATAAACTCCTGAAACAGTATCCTCCCACTTGGACTTGAACTCAAATATCCTGATTAAATATAATTATTTTAATCATTAGACTATGTAAAGACATTTCTCAGATGTTACACAATCCTTCTCACAAATCATATTTTAGTAACTTTTCTTTCTTTTCTATTTTTCAGTATTTCGATCTACTATACTGCTATTCAGTAACATAAACTTGAAATAAATTACTTATCCTAAAATAATTTAATAATTTTTTTCACTTCGAATACTTGTTTTTATAATATAGTTTCTGTAGAATTTTAAAAGATTTTAGTAAATATTTTAAATAGCGAAAATATAATATTGTCTGGAAGTTGAGTATTAGATCGACTATTGCTATTATTTAGGATATTCTAAAAAACTGCCTATAATCTTCTAAATATGAATATTAATATAATTCCAAAAGACTCTTCTATAATAATAATATAATTCTAAATAGGAATATTAATTCCAGAAAAGTGGTATCATTTGAAATATATATTGTGGTTGTAAACTGGGCTACACATTGAGAGTTAAATTACAAGCCGCTTTGAATTACAGACAGGTAAATTCCGATTTATGAAAAACAATCAACAAGAAATTAAATTATGTATAATATAACTTTCCTGTATCCAGATTATGGATCGATGATTTATTAAAATTTAAATACAAATAGTTCTCATTTCATGAATATTTCGTTGGATTCAAATTTTCAACTGCGAATGACAAAAGCAATTAGAGAAATAATCCGATATGCACTGATTATTTCGAATGGACCTCAATCCCTCATAACATTTTGACAATGTTATGCACATTTTTCTTCAGATACAATTTTTTCGTCTAGTTTTTCTATTAATGAAGTCTTAAATCGATTTTCTTTTTCAAAATGCCTTAGAATGAAATTGCAAACTTCCGCAAACGAGACATTTTTTTTCATCTAAATAGAATTTGAACTTCAATTCAACAGTATTGATTAAAATAAATTTTTGACGGAAAATGACTAATGTTTCTTTTCGCCACAGTTACTTTAAACAAAAAAAAAAAAAGAGAGAGAACGAGTTTATGATGATACTTTCAAGATTTTTGATGTTTCTCACTCCTTAACCTACCGATTTAACTGACAGTCAAAAATGAATTAAGTTATTCACAATCTTATTTTCTTTATACAAAATCATGTACGTTATTTTATACGCAAAAATGTTTTAGCAAATGATCTCACAATTTAAAAACTGTATTATGTATTTGAGAAATCTTCAAGGAAACAGAAAGGTTTTCTTTTTATTTCTAGAACACCTTTTACATTTTACATGCACCTTTTTTACTTTTTAATTACATATCTTTAAATGTTTTTATAATAATATGTTTTAGTCTTAAAAGAGTTTATTTTGCATTCCAGAAACAACATATCAGAAGATACAATTTTATTATTAAATACACTTTACCATTTATATTAAAAATCTTTCTATAATAACTGCACCCTTATATAACACTCAATGTCCACATATTTGCCTGTTCATTTAACTATGATTTTATTTAAATTATGTTCATTTAATTTATCGATTATATGCACTTCCATGAAGTATTACCCTATTTCTTTGAACATGTACCGTAGTGACTGGCGTATGGTGACCAACCAGTCTCTCGGCAACCATGGACCAGACGTTTTCTATTGGCGAGAGTAATAAAAAATAATCAAATATTTTGTTTATTTTATTCAACTTTCAGTTTTTCTTCTGGTCATATCATAATATTTCTCAAAATATTAGTTTGGAAAGACGTCAACGTCAGGTTTCTTATATCATTGTGAAGTATGAATGACATATTTCCTCTGAAGAACTTATTTATTGGCAAATATCTTTCAAAATGGAGAACAACATGTCAATCTACTTTTATTATTTATCATTTTAAGAATATTTCTGAGCTATTTGAACAGTTATTAGAACTAAAACTTCACAGAGCAGAAATAAAAAATAAAACTGTAAACTAGATTTATTTTCTCGAAAAACAAAACTTATGTCATTTCAAAATACATGAAGAATTTCCAGTAAAAAATTGCTTGCTGATCTTTTCTGAAATAAAATTGCTAACGCAGTTTTTCGAACTGCATGCTGACAAAATTATTTTACGCTTTTCAAAAATATTTTTAACTAAAAAAAAATATTGACATCTCTGATGTCTTGAAATTAATTTTTGTTTTTATATTTCATTGCTATTTCATTTTTGTAAGTTTAAAAAATCTTTCAGCACGGATTCTTATGAAACAATTTGTTACATAAGAATCATAAGCACACATGAAGAAGATGTCTCTTTTTAAGAAGAAAAAAGAAGAAACATCTTCTTCTTGTGTGCTTCAATTTTATTTCGAACAATAGAAGGTTTTTCAGGAATTCGAAGCACATAAGAAGTATTTGCATGGGTAACATAGTTTCAATTTCATGTAACTTTCTCGTGAAAATTAAATTGTTCTTTTGTTTCTAATTTTAACTTCTTATAATTGCTTAAATATACAAAACTCAAAAAACAGAAGTACACATGGAGTCGTTTATGTGTTCTCTTAAAATATCAATATAAAATAGCAACTTAGTAACTATTAAATTAAGTATTGATCTTAGCAATTTATAATGTATTTAAATTATGGTTAAAAACCGTGACATCTAAAAAGGTATAGCAATAATTTGTCAATGTGTAAAAGAGAATTTATGCTTGCAAATTTTAAAATTCTTTTATATCGATTTTAATTTAAATAGTTTTAAACACCCACTATTTTAACTTTTATAAATGACATTTTGTTTATACATCCCTTCCTTATTAAAAGTAAACATTAAAAGCAGAATTATCTCTCTTTTTATATATATTGGGGTGGTCCTTACATGGCAATACAAATTTTTTTGTAAATTTTCAATGAGGCAATCTATTGTTTTAATCTATAAAATCATTGTAGTTTTTCAAATTTTTAAAGGAATATAGTACTTTGTCACTTTCGATTAGTAGTAGACAATTAGTAGTTACCTTCAGTAGATTTTTAAAAAATAATGTAGAATCTTTGAAAAGATGTGTGTTATCTTTCAAAAGATATATTGTGGGAAACAAATGGTAACTTTGGACATTTTTTTTATTTTTGTGTATTTATTTTATGTACTTTTTAACATGTATTAATATAATAACAAAATGAAATGATCTCTTAATGATTCAAGCTTCATTATAAAGCATAGCAAAATTTCCTTAGAAAATGAGAAAAAGCTTCATAATTTATGATGAATAAGAAAGTGGGGTAAAATTATCAATTTTCGATTCGCGAAAGTACTTAAGCCAAATTTTAAAGGTCGATACCATGCCTGAAATGTTTTGAATTTCTGGAAAAATTATGATTTAACTAATTCATTTAAAGTTACTTTCTTTATAGCAACATTATTGTGTAGAATGTTCTTTGTCCTTCGTCATTGGAGTTCTTTGTTCTTCGTCCTTCATCACTTTCAAACGGGATACTTTTAATTTCATAAACATCTGAAGGAATTTATTGTTTAAATAGCAATCTTTTATTTCGTCTTAACGTTATGTCATTTTTAAATAGACGTTGTTACCCTCTTCAAAAAACTTTTATCTTTATTTTGTTATTTTACTAGATTGTTCCTTTTTTGTCTTTGAGAAAATAAGCATTGTTATTTTATTACATTTTGATCATATTAAGGGTATTAATGCGAGAAATATCAAATAGATCTTGCAAAGCACTTCTAACCTCTTCTATCTGTTTTATGCCTTCTGCGTGTTTGGTTTTATTTTCCTTGTTCTTTTTCCATTGGTTTGGCGTTTTTCCATTCGTTAAAAACGCCTTTCAATTTTGTTCACAACGTACACTTTTAATCGAGTGGAAATTTTTAGATTTTCCCAAACAAGAAGCAAATCACTTATCATCGGTGCTATGATCTGAATCTCGAATATTTAGATTTATTTGTTATGAAAAATACATGCTAATAAATTCTCTTCTAGATGACAACTTTGTTTGTTACAATGATATAGACTTTCGTCCGATGAACCAAATATCTAATTGCCAGATATTGTTAAAATGAACAATTTACTACTTGATGTCATAATTAAAAAGCAATATAAAATCAAATATTAGTCATTTTCAATATTATTATAAGACTTTTTATTAGGCTTACTATAAATTAAGAGTCAAGCACTACAACAACAAAATAAAACTTGATAAGTATATTATACACTGTACAGTAGTTGACTGCAAAGTAACCTGCTTGTGTCAGGCTCAGGCTCAGGCCGGGAATTTAACATGAGGACCTAGACAACAATCCTCTCTCAATAAGATAGCTAGCTTACTGTGAGTTGCACTTGTTGTGGAGAGTGGGGAAAGATGAAAGCAAGGGAAAATATAGCTTCCTGCTTCCTAGTTGCAATGGACTATTATTTACGAGTTTTCAATTTTTATGTGAAGTTTGCACAAATTTGGAAAACTTCCTTCATTACAAATTTTTAAAGCGTCGTAGTGACACCTAAAACTTATTTTTAGAATCTGAAATTTTCTGGGATTCTTTATCTACGTTATAAAACAAAACGGAAAAAATCAAAATTTCAAAAACTTATCTCCAAGAACCAACCTGGTATGTATGAACCTATATATATGTATTAAAAAATCGTTTTTTTTTCTTTTTCTTGAGTGATCTGAATGTGAAGCACCTCAGGAGCTTTTGTATTGCAAGTGCTATAATGACTTTGTTATACAATTTGAGCGCCGAGAATGCTGGTAGTAGCTTTTGGTGTACAAACTGGCTGCGTTTCTAAAACACTCTTTGTTTGTTGGATTTTCTGTTCATGTGTTGTATTCTTTATATATATATATATGTGTGTGTGTGTGTGTGTGTGTGTGTGTGTATATGTGTGTGTGTGTGTGTGTGTGTGTGTGTGTGTGTGTGTGTGTGTGTGTGTGTGTGTGTGTGTGTGTGTGTAATTTTAATATAAAAAATAAATAAATGGCAGATATAAAATGTTATCTGCGAAATAAAAAGAGCAACATTGTATCCACAATGAGTTGAAGAATAAAAATGAGTTGTAGGCTTAGAAATGTAGATAATAACATCTATTGTGAACTTTAATTGGTAGTAGAAGAAGCATAACTAATAATATATTTAATTCAATATATAATAACAGCTATAACTTATAATTTTCTTCCTTCAACTCGCTTTATGTACATATATTTAAAGTATGTATATATATATATTTGCATAAATAATTTTATCTTTGATTTTTAATATATGATGTTGTGAAATTTTCAATTAGAAAACATAAAGGAAATAAAAAAAAGGACTTTTATTTTTATAAGTAAAGCTTGTATTAATTGAATAGATGATCCTTTACAAAAACTATATTACATATATGGAATAATATACTAATTTAGTATATATAAAATAACATTCATAAATTAATCACAAAATGTTTTCTTGGTTTACAAAAAGGTTTTTTTTTCGTAAAATCCATTTTAGATCCAGTTATCATTATAAGAAGGTCTTGATTAACATATGGATAATCCGGTTTTGAATTGCTCAAAATTATAATATTTTATTTTTCTATATTGTTTCAAAATATAAATGCAGTATTATGGCATTCCGCTTGCATTATTTAATATATTTATATACAGTTGTATAGGAAATAGATAAATATTAAAGATATATTATCTAAACTTCAGTTGTTTGAGAAATAAAATATTAAAAATATCTTAAAATTTACAAATCTTTAAAGCTTTTCAGTTCATACAGCAAATTAAATATATATTTTCTATACACAGTCAGAAAAAAAAATACGTTAGAACATTACTATATATGTAATGATAGTAATAATATGTAAATGTAAGCAAAAAATATTATAAAGTGAGTAAAGTCATTGCAGTTCCTGTTCACATAATCACATTAATTCTTGATGTCCTTATCCTTTGAATCAAATTTAAAGGTCTTTGATGATTTTGTCACTATAATTATAAGATACTAGAAGTTATGAGTTGAATCATTAAATAATAAATGTACTTATAGTCTGAAGTTATAATTTGAAATTGAAAATGTAATAAAAATTATCTGAACAGCTTTTACAACAATAATCAGTTTGTTTTTAAACTATTCAAATCTTTTTTTAAAAAAGAATCCTCTGTTGAAGTATTTTGGTCTATTTAAATTAAAGCATGCTTCATTTTGATTTAGATGTCTTGCAAATAAAATTTTGAGTACAATTGTTGCCACGTGTATTTTTTAAGTTTGAAATATTTCCAATTCCACACCATTAAAACTATGCATGAAATATATTTATTGATTAATAATATAATTAAAATAATATGATTTTTAAAGTAACATTCTTTTTCATTTCGTAACATTAATTAATATAATCACATATAAATATTGTATTTATATGCATTGCATTCATATAAATATATTATATTTATCTATATTTCATTCATATATATTTTGTATTTGTTTATATTATCTTCTTCTCCAATGGTGCAAACAGCCTCATGGTGGGCCAAGGCCATCTGCCTACTGGATGAGATGTTTTCTTTTTACGGGGTGGAGTTGTCTGCCCTACGCTGCCTAACGCTCTTCTGTCATATTAGACCAGTACCTATGGTTTAAAAGTGGATTCGAAATACTACAAATATCCATTACACCTCTGATACTCGAACCCGAAACTTATGAAATGAGCTCCAGAGTGCTACTTATTCGGCCCTATGTCGATCAATATATATGTCCGTCATATACAACTAGTAATCTAAATGCCACAGTAGAAAGAAAGTACAACTTGTTGTTTCGTGATTAAATATGTATGATGTTAAATCGAGCAAACTATAAATTATTCTAAAATTTTTCAGTGAAACTTTCAGTGATTGTTTACCAGATCTCCTCAAACCTTTGACTCGAAAGTTAGAGTGCACTGAAATATTTCTTTTATTTTTCTCCCTTACCACTTCCCTTTTGGTGTGTTTCCTGGTGAATAAAATTCTCCTTGACAATGTTCTCTCCAGAAAATTAAAGACCCTCGGTATTGTGTACGATGACAGAAAGAAAAGATCCTTTTCTCTGATTGTCAGAGAAAATAGAACAGAAACAACCATAAATCATTGGTTCAATCAGAATCGCGAATCGACACACATACTGGCACGATGAAACAATTTAAAGTTTTATTCCTTGATCCCTTTTCTTTTAGTTTAATAAATATTTATTTATCAGTATAGTTTAAAATAAAGAGTAAAGTAGTTTTCTAGAATCCATTTCTTTTTCATTTACAACGAACGCGTTTCATATAATGAAATTTGCTCTGTTTATTGAAAAGGTTTTCTTTTGATCAAAATATATGTTTATCTTTTTTATTAGTTTATGAGAACTATACATTCAGCAAGCGACAAATTTTCATTTAATAAAAAACTAACTAACTCCTGGGACTGCAGCCCATAGTGGTCCAAGGTCGTCTGTCTACTGACAGATTCTGAGACAATAGATATTTTCTTTTTGACTGGGTAGATTTGTCAGCCCACGCACAACGCTCTACAGTGATATTTGAACGGAACCTACTGTTTAAAGAGCATTTCGAGCCACTACAAACATCTATGGCACCGTCGGAACTCGAACCCGAAACCTTGACACAGAGAGCCAGAATTTTCATTTAATAGGAAAGATTAAATTTAAAATGTTAATGTTAAAAATTTTAAATGCTAAATAAGTTTAAAATGTTAAAATCTAAGTTAAAAGTTTTAAATGTTAAATAAGTTTAAAATGTTAAAACCTAAGTTAAAAGTTTTAAATATTAAATAAGTTTAAAATGTTAAAACCTAAGTTAAAAGTTTTAAACGGTGAATACGTTTAAAATGTTTAAAAATGTTATAAGATTCAATGTTAAATTAAAATTTTTAATGTTAACAGAATTTAATATGATTCCATAAAACCAGAAAAACGTAGTCCATTTCCAGCAAAGCTCTTTTTTATGAGTATTAATACTCTAGTTTTGTATTATAATATCTATCTTTAATCTCATCTAGATTGTTTATGCTCTTTTATTCATTTCTAAACAGAAAAGATTTGTCGAATATTGACAAAATGTAAAAATAAAGTATTTTACTCACATAATTATAACAAACATTAAATTTACTTCTATTCTTATTTATATTACAAATTATTCCAGAATAATTCTTAGTAAAAATTTAGAATTATAATCTGTATAGTTTTCAATATAATCATATCTACAATCTTAGTTAACATTTTTATAAATCATTCCCTCAAACAAAATCCTAGCATTGCACTTTTACAACATTGTAG
This sequence comes from Caerostris extrusa, assembly GCA_021605095.1. Taxonomy (NCBI): domain Eukaryota; kingdom Metazoa; phylum Arthropoda; class Arachnida; order Araneae; family Araneidae; genus Caerostris; species Caerostris extrusa. Next base: position 3,239 of record BPLR01011517.1, on the reverse strand, counting down.
TATCTAAACTAATTTTACTTTAATACCATTTAAAGTCGTTGAAAAGATTACTTCACAACTTTATTTTAAATATACTAAAATTATACTGATATATTAAGTAAACATAATACATAATCCATAATCTTAAAATAACAATTGTCTTTCTAAAATTAATATTGTTATATAAGTGCAACGCTGCGAATTAATGGGTTAAATATATTTAATTTTAAATTCTTAGATTAGTTTTTAAGATACTAATATTGAGATCGAATAACTTTGTCTAAAATAATTTATTTAGTTTTTATGTTATTTTAAATAAATAAGACAGAGATTGTAATGTAGATATAAATTTAATTTTAGAAAGTTTGCTTTCACTAAAAGGATAGCAGGTTTAATGATTTAAGTTAAATTTAGGACCTTCCAAATTAAATTATGCGCTTTTTTTTTTTCCTATTTAGGACCTTACAAATTAAGTTATGCATATTTTTTCCCTAGTGAAGAATTTTTTTAGTTTTATTGGGATTTTTTTTTAATGATAGCGACTGCTGTTCTTTAAAAAGAAAAGTCAGTTAAGCTTGGTGGATTTCTAAGAAACCTAATTAAAAAAATCAATTCTGTCAATTATTTATCGAAGTTTCAAAATATATCTTCCTTATAAATAAATATATATTTGTTAAAAAGGAACATATATAATATCTTTAAAGTAAATTTCTTAAGAATAGCATTTTTTTTTTTTTTGGTGCGCATTCCTTTTAACAAAATTCTAGTATAATGGTAATATACTAGAATTTTTTTATCTGAATGTATTCTGTTAATATCTTACCTATTCATTGATACCATTTTTTTCACCCTTTAAATAAACTTTAAATATGTCTTTTTGGATTTTCAGGAAAACTTCAGTATGAATACAACGCAAGAAATCAAATTACCCTTTGGGGACCAACTGGTGAGGTATGAAATATAAAATTTTTATATATTTTTCTGCTATTGAATTCGCTTATGAAACTGAAATATAAAAGTTTTTAAATATCATGCGCTATGCAAATAAGATATTTACTTTATTTTGGAGGATTACCATATAAAATAAAATTCCGCTTCCACAATATGTTTGTACATTTCTAAAGTATAACAAAAACAAGTAATATAAAAAAAAATTTTAAGTCAGTTCTACTTTTTCACTATATTGCAGAAAAGTTGAAATAAAGTACAAACTTTACAAATAAAGTTAAATTTTCCTCTTACATATGGCGCCATCTATTATTAGATACATGCAACTTAAATTAAAAAAAAAACTAAAAAATTAATTAATTAAATTTAATTAATGAATTAATATTTGAAAAAACAGCATTAATATCAAGTGTCATCCACTAAAAGTTCAAAAAAAATGTATTTGAACTTGAGTGGATGAATAAAAAATATTTTATTAACAATTGAAAATTTGAACAAGATATATATAGGGAGAGTGTGAACTAATAGTAGGAATTGAATTATAGCACTGCAACAAAATAATCACTTTATGTAACATAATTTAATTTTCGTATACAAATGTTTTTTTCTTCTCAACACTCATTATCTCTAACTCATTATCACTATTTTCCTTGATTTATATTCTTATTGAATTATGCAAAAATGTATGTTATTATTTGTTACGTATTAATGTAACAAAAAATAACATTTTTATGAAGTATACATTTTTATACGTATTATTTATATAATATATCATCTGTATATATTTTTATGAAGTATACTTTTTTTGAAGAATACATTTTTATGAATCCCGCTTTAATTATGTAATGTGAAAATAAATTCTGTAATACATATAAAGTTTTAACATATGCAACCAATATAATTTAGTCTGTGTTCTTCAGACCATGTTGGAAAGGTGTGGGGCAGTTCTTTTTCAGTTTTTAAAGTAAAAACTCTTTTCTAGTTTAATTATTTTAATTTACAAAAAACTGTTAAAAAGGCATTTCTTGCCAATTTTGAATAAAGCTGTTTTTTATTAAATATCTAATTAAATAACTACAAAAATCATTTTTATATAATTGGTTGAGACATCTTTGATTTTTAAAAGAATTTCCTATCTGTTGAAATATTTTAATAGTATCTATTAATTGAATTATTTATTTATTAATTAAAATATCTAGCTTTTATATTTTTATGTATTATTATTATTGTATAGTATTTTTATAATTATTATACATTTTTCTATTAATCATTTTATCGTTTAATTAAATATTAATAAATTCTTGACTTTGAATTTCATTAGCATTGTAAAGTGTGTAGCAAAAAGTTTTTCTCATTTTTTTTTTTTAAAAATATAATATATCTTAAAAATATAATTAATAAATATATATACATATTTATATTGAAATATATATAAAATATGTATTTTTAATTTGCTTCCCTGCTATAATATTATTTTTTAACCACTAAAATGCTTACATATAAAATCTAAATTAAAAAACATTTTTGAAACGCTTCTTCAAAGAGTAGATTTTTAGTTTTCTTAAAAATTTGTTATCCTCTTACAAAATGTGAACTTAAAAATCTTTGCTTTTTTGAAAAAGTTGAGTTAATTTACGTAATTAATTTTCCAGATGTAGGAAAAAATATTTTGTGCCTTTCCAAAAAGTCAGCATAAACATTGTTTATCATGCCATAATTAATTTTAGCATACCATATTTCAGTAAGCGTTCATAGTTAAGCTTATTGTTTCACAGAATAAAACTGAAGCATGAGAAAGTGGTAGAACTAGAATGTATAAAGAAAAAGAACTCCAATGCGTAATATTAGTTTATTTTCTCCTTTACTATGAAACATTTTTCGTGCATTAAGCGTTAAGTATACACGCGTGTCTTTTTTTCTCATCTATCCAACCTTTTTTATGCCCGTAACAGGGATGTATAGGCAGAGTACGGTGACTACATGTTATCTTACTTTTGCTGATGGTTGGGTTCACCATGTTATTATAATTTTAAATTAACTTAGACAAACTTTACAACCTAATGCAAAATTATTTTCGTTCAAAGGTTAAATTGTACATAGTATTATTAATTAACACTTTTGCCATTTCTTATTCTCGTCTATCCAACGTCTTTTATGCCCATAACAGCGATGTATAAGCTAAGGTTCGGAGACTACATGTTATCTTAATTTTTTCTGCTGGTCGGGTTCACCATATTATTATAATTTTAAATTAAAATTAAACAAACTTTTACAACTTAATGTATTTTTTTCAAAAAATATGAAATTGCACT